>JAMYXO010002448.1:0-23770 GCA_033310375.1 Conus canariensis | reverse complement strand
AAAATTGATATGCCCAAAAAAACATAAAGAAAATAAAAAGGTAAAAGAAAAAGGGGAATAGAGTACAAAAAGGAAAAAAAAACAAAGAAGAGATGGAAATGGAAAATAAAGAAAAGAAATAAAACGAATTAAGCAAGGGGGACTGGGTCCCATAAATTATTATGAGAAGAGGTTAAAAAATTGAAATGAGGAACTAACTTCAAAATAATTAATAATAACAATTTTTTTTTTATTAACACCACGCGATTTGGGGGGTTTTTTTTCCATTTGTTATCCTTTGGTTTTGTGGTTTTTTTTTCCTTCCTTCTGCCCTTTCCCTTTTTTTCTTTCTTTTTTTTTCCTTTGGTCTAGTCTATCTAAAAAATTCTTTATTGTTTTACTCATTTACTTAATTTATATATATATATATATATATTATTTTTTAAAAAAAATTACTTTTTCATTATCTGTTTATTTTTAAGGCATATTAGGTATTATTTTATACGTATAAATTTTTGTGACTTTTCAAGAGAGAGAGAGGGGGAGAGGGGAGAGAGAGAGAGAAAAAAGAAAAAGACAGCGACAAAAACAAAAAAGACAGACAGAAAACGAATATGAATGGAATAGTTTTTGGGTTTTTTAGGCTTTTAACCCCTTCCCCAAAACGGATATGGAGGAATTTGAGGGGGGAACAGGGGGTAGGGGTGAGGGCAGGGGAAAAGGAGTGAGGACGGAACACATCACGAAAATTATGTGGAAACAATTTTACAATTGGCCTTTACAAATCTCCATCTTACATGGTCCAACATCGTGGATTAAAAGATTTGTACTGTTTCCCAAATTTTTATTACTCTTCTTTTGTGGTTCTTTTCCCTTTTACCTTCATTTGCCCCTTCCTTTCTTTCTTCTTTCTTTTTTTGATCATTTGGTTGTGGTATTATAAATTTTTATTTTTGATATATTATTTACTAAATTATATTTATATTTTAAAAAAATAATATTTTTTTAAAATTTTTTTTTCTTCATTCATTATTTGTTTATTTTTAAGGTTTTTAATTGGTTTAATTTTGTCGTATTAATTTGTGACTTTAAGGGGAGAGAGAGAGAAAAGGGGGAGAGAGGGGAAAGGAGAAGAGGAGAGAGAGAGAAATAAATGCGAATGTTTTATGTGGTTTGGGGTTTTTAAAGGCCCCTTCACAAAAGGGGATATGGAGGAATGGGTGGGGGAAAACAGGGGGGGGAGGGGCAGGGGAGAAATGGAGTGAGGAGGGGAAGCACATACACGAAAATATGTGGATAGAACGTTGTACAATTGGCCTTTAAAAAACCCTTCATCTTGACATGGATCCGACATCGTGGTATTAAATCATTTGTAACTAATCCTTGGACTGTCAATACCCTTAGAATAGTCCCCCTTTCAAAACTTTACAACAAAACAGTTACGATGGGTCATAGTGAGGATTTCCTTTCACAACATCTTTGCTCCAGGTAGAAGTGATGTGTTTAACTTCGCCACAAACACGGAGGAGATTGACCAAAGTTCTTCCCTCTTTCCTCAATAGTTGCCATTATTTGTGTGTGAATGTTTTGTTGACAAGATTCTGTGTGCTGCTGCACATTAGCTTCTTTAGTGAGCTAGGTGCTGTTCTGTGCCACATGTGCTTGAACTAACATTAGTTTTGTGCTCTGTGTGGGTAAATGCATCGATTTAGAATCACGTTCGGTTGCATTATTTTCCTGTTTTATAGCCTTCAGTATTTTTTTACTCTAACAGTCTATGGAAATCTGTTTCTGCTACGCACTTTTTCTCAGAGTCATCACACACTGTCACTACTGTATATTGACGCCACACCAGTTTATGTAAATTTGCTGTTGATTGTTTTGGAGTGTCATACAAAGACTGGGGGGAAAAGAGGCAGGCCCAAAAAAATTATCATTGTCAGCTACATGGTTATCAGTATAAAAACAGTTTTTTTCACTGTCAGCATCAGCCCGCATAGAAAAAACTGGGCGGGGTTGGCAAAAAAAAACCAGATGGAGATGAAAAAAGGGTGCCTTGCCTACCCTTAGCTTCTTCTGTCTTTCACAGTGTTATCCCTGTTTACCGGATGGGGGCACTTTTGCGATACACAGCATTGGATGCTGTGGTAGTAAAAGTGACAGGGAATAATCGGTTATAGTTATCGAACCTCAGGACAAACCAATGTGGTTTCCTTTGCTTTCAATTTGAAAAGGGAATAGCGTAATGTTCTGCAGTGCTGAGTTCAACATACTTTCTAAAGTGACGGGAGATTCATAGCAGGCATACCAACAGATTGTGAGGGAAACACCTGAATATTTGAATGAGTGCTGGTTGGGGTGGAACAAAAAGTGAAATTCAAAAGGCATTAAAAAATCTCAAAGTAGAATAGGTGTCTGTTAGCAGTGGGGTAAGACATCCGTCTGAAAAAGGCACGCCTTCAGACGCCCACCCATCCAAAAGCTGCAGGTTCGAATCCAGGCAGAACAAAGAAAAAATGTGAAGAATGAAAAACAAATGTGAAGAATAGTTAATTTAGTTAGTTAGTCAGTCATGTAGTTAGGTAGGTAAGTAAGGTAGTTACTCAGTTAGTTAATTAGTTAATCAGTTAGCTAGCTATTTAATTAGTTACTTAGTTATTAGTTGTAGTTAGTGAGAATTTTTTTTCTTTTTTGGGGGTGCTTCAAACCAGACTACAAGTAGTAAAGAGCCTCTTTCTGTCTCTAAGTTTGCAATTGTCTATAAAAAAAATAAAAAAAAATAAAAAAAATTGTATATGTCCATAAACATAAAAGAAAATAAAAAGAGTAAAAGAGAAAGGAATAGAGTACAAAAAGGAAACAAAGAAACAAAGAAGAGATGGGAAATAGGAAGATAAAGAAAGAAATAAGAAAGACATGTAAGACAGAGAGGGACTGGTGTACCATGAATATATTATGAGAAGTGGTTATAAATTGAGAATGAGAGAAACTAACTTACTAACTAATTAAGTAATCAACTAATTATTTTTTTCAGTTACACACCACGCAGACTTTGGGGTTTGTTTGGCCAATTTGTTTCATCTCTCTTGGTTTTGTGGTTCTTTTCCTTCCTACCTTCACTTCTGTCTTCCTTTCTTTCTTCTTTCTTTTTTTTTTCATCATTTGGTTCTAGTCGTATCTAAAATATTAGTTCTTTATTGATATACTCATTTATTTAAATTATATATATATATTATATATTATATATATATTATATATATATATATAATACATTTCAATTATTCATTATCTGTTTATTTATTAAGGCGTATATTAGGTATTCTTTTATATACGTTTTACAATTTGTGACTTTTCAAAGAGAGAGAGAGAGAGGAGAGAGTGAGAGGAAGAGCGAGACAGAGAGGAGAGAGAGACAGACGGGACAGACAGACAGAACAGAACGTTATGAATGCAAATTTAGTTTTATGTGGTTTAGGCTATTAAGGCCCTTCACAAAACGGACTATGGAGGAATTTGATGGGGGGAACAGGGTAGGGTGAGGGCAGGGGAGAAATGGAGGTGGAGGACGGAAAGCACATACACGAAAATTATGTGGAAAACAACGTTGTACAATTGGCCTTTACAAATCTCCATCATGACATGGATCCAAATCGTGGTATTAAATAGATTTTGTACTGTTTGCCAATTTCATTATCTCTTCGTTTTGTGGGTTCTTTTCCTTTTACCTTCATTCTGTCCTTCCTTCTTTCTTCTTTCTTTTTTTGATCATTTGGTTCTAGTGGTATCTATAAATTAGTTTTTTTATTGATATACTTATTTACTAAATTATATTATATATTATATATAGATATATATATATATTTTACATATATATTTTTTTTTTCATTCATTCAATTATTTGTTTATTTTATTAAGGCGTTCATTAGGTATTAATTTATGTACGTATTCAATTTGTGACTTTTCAGGGGAGAGAAGGAGAGAGAGAGAGAGAGAGAGAGAGAGAAAAGAAGGGAAGAGGCTGAGAGAGAGAGAGAATATGAATGCAAATTAGTTTTATGTGGTTTAGGCTATTAAGGCCCTTCTCAAAACGGACTATGGAGGAATGGGATGGGGGAACAGGGTAGGGGATGAGGGCCCCAGGGGAAGAAATGGAGTGAGGACGGAAGCACATACACGGAAAATTATGTGGATAGAACGTTGTACAATTGGCCTTTACAAACCTTCATCTTGACATGGATCCGACATCGTGGTATTATAATACATTTGTAACTAATCCTTGGACTGTCATCACACATAGTAATAGTCCACCTCACAACTTTACAACAAAACAGTTTTACGATGGGTCATAGTGAGGATTTCCTTTCACAACATCTTTGCTCCAGGTAAGAAGTGATGTGTTTAACTTCGCCACAAACACGGAGGAGATTGACCAAGTTCTTCCCTCTTTCCTCAAATAGTTGCCATTATTTGTGTGTGAATGTTTTGTTGACAAGATTCTGTGTGCTGCTGCACATTCAGCTTCTTTAGTGAGCTAGGTGCTGTCTGTGCCACATGTGCTTGATCTAACATTAGTTTTGTGCTCTGTGTCGGGTAAATGCATCGATTTTGAATCACGTTCGGTTGCATTATTTTCCTGTTCATAGCCTTCAGTATTTTTTACTCTAACAGTCATATGGAAATCTGTTTCTGCTACGCACTTTTCTCAGAGTCATCACACACTGTCACTAACTGTATATTGACGCCACACAGTTTCATGTAAATTTGCTGTTGATTGTTTTGAGTGTCATACAAAGGACTGGGGAAGAGAGGCAGGCAAAAGATTATCATTGTCAGCTTACATGGTTATCAGTATAAACAGTTTTTTTTCACTGTCAGCATCAGCAGCATAGAAACAAACTGGGCAGAGTTGGCAAAAATAAACCAGATGGAGATGAAAGGGCTGCCTTGCCTACCCTTAGCTTCTTCTGTCTTTCACAGTGTTATCCCCTGTTTACCTGGAAGGGGCACTTTCTGCGATACACAGCATGGATGCTGTGGTAGTAACGTGACAGGGAATAATCGGTTATAGTATCGAACCTCAGGACAACCAAATGTGGTTTCCTTTGCTTTCAATTTTTGAACGGGAATAGCGTCATGTTCTGCAGTGCTGAGTTCAACATACTTTCTAAAGTTGACGGGAGATTCATAGCAGGCCATACCAACAGACTTGTGTAGGAAAACACCTGAATATTTGAATGAGCTGCTGGTTGGGGAGGAACAAAAGTGAACTTCAAAAGGCATAAACATCTCAAAGTAGAATAGGTGTCTGTTAGCAGTGGGGTAAGACATCCGTCTGAAAAAGGCACAGCCTTCAGACGCCCACCCATCCAAAAGCTGCAGGTTCGAATCCAGGCAGAACAAAGAAAAAATGTGAAGAATGAAAACAAATGTGAAGAATAGTTAATTAGTTAGTTAGTCAGTCATGTAGTTAGGTAGTAAGTAAGGTAGTTACTCAGTTAGTTAATTAGTTAATCAGTTAGCTAGCTATTTAATTAGTTACTTAGTTAGTTAATTAGATAGTTAGTGAGAATTTTTTTTTCTTTTTTGGGGGGTGCTTCAACCAGACTACAAGTAGTAAAGAGCCTCTTTCTGTCTCTAAGTTTGCAATTGTCTATAAAAAAATAAATAAAATAAAAAAAATTGTATATGTCCATAAAACATAAAAGAAAATAAAAAGAGTAAAAGAGAAAGGAATAGAGTACAAAAAGGAAACAAAGAAACAAAGAAGAGATGGAAATAGGAAGATAAAGAAAGAAATAAGAACGACATGTAAGACAGAGAGGACTGGTGTACCATGAATATATTATGAGAAGATGGTTATAAATTGAGAATGAGAGAACTAACTTACTAACTAATTAAGTAATCAACTAATTATTTTTTTCAGTTACACACCACGCAGACTTTGGGGTTTGTTTGCCAATTTGTTCATCTCTCTTGGTTTTGTGGTTCTTTTCCTTCCTACCTTCCTTCTGTCCTTCCTTTCTTCTTTCTTTTTTTTTTCATCATTTGGTCTAGTCGTATCTATAAATTAGTTCTTTATTGATATACTCATTTACTTAATTATATATATATATATATATATATATATATATATATATACATACATTCACTTATTCATTATCTGTTTATTTATTAAGGCGTATATTAGGTATTCATTTATATACGTATACAATTTGTGACTTTTCAAAGAGAGAGAGAGAGAGAGAGAGAGAGAGACAGACAGACAGACAGACAGACAGACAGACAGACAGAACGAATATGAATGCGAATAGTTTTATGTGGTTTAGGCTATTAAGGCCCTTCACAAAACGGACTATGGAGGAATTTGATGGGGGAACAGGGTAGGGGTGAGGGCAGGGGAGAAATGGAGTGAGGACGGAAGCACATACACGAAAATTATGTGGAAACAACGTTGTACAATTGGCCTTTACAAATCTCCATCATGACATGGATCCAACATCGTGGTATTAAATAGATTTGTACTCTTTGCCAATTTCATTATCTCTTCGTTTTGTGGTTCTTTTCCTTTCTACCTTCATTCTGTCCTTCCTTTCTTTCTTCTTTCTTTTTTTGATCATTTGGTCTAGTGGTATCTATAAATTAGTTATTTATTGATATACTTATTTACTAAATATATATATATATATATATATATATATATATATATATACATATATATATATTTTTTTTTTCATTCATTCATTATTTGTTTATTTATTAAGGCGTTCATTAGGTATTAATTTATGTACGTATTCAATTTGTGACTTTTCAGAGAGAGAGAGAGAGAGAGAGAGAGAGAGAGAGAGAGAGAGAGAGAGAATATGAATGCGAATAGTTTTATGTGGTTTAGGCTATTAAGGCCCTTCACAAAACGGACTATGGAGGAATGGGATGGGGGAACAGGGTAGGGGATGAGGGCAGGGGAGAAATGGAGTGAGGACGGAAGCACATACACGAAAATTATGTGGATAGAACGTTGTACAATTGGCCTTTACAAACCTTCATCTTGACATGGATCCGACATCGTGGTATTAAATACATTTGTAACTAATCCTTGGACTGTCAATCACACATAGTAATAGTCCACCTCACAACTTTACAACAAAACAGTTACGATGGGTCATAGTGAGGATTTCCGTTCACAACATCTTTGCTCCAGGTAGAAGTGATGTGTTTAACTTCGCCACAAACACGGAGGAGATTGACCAAGTTCTTCCCTCTTTCCTCAATAGTTGCCATTATTTGTGTGTGAATGTTTTGTTGACAAGATTCTGTGTGCTGCTGCACATTAGCTTCTTTAGTGAGCTAGGTGCTGTCTGTGCCACATGTGCTTGATCTAACATTAGTTTTGTGCTCTGTGACGGGTAAATGCATCGATTTTGAATCACGTTCGGTTGCATTATTTTCCTGTTCATAGCCTTCAGTATTTTTTACTCTAACAGTCATATGGAAATCTGTTTCTGCTACGCACTTTTTCTCAGAGTCATCACACACTGTCACTAACTGTATATTGACGCCACACAGTTTCATGTAAATTTGCTGTTGATTGTTTTGAGTGTCATACAAAGACTGGGGAAGAGAGGCAGGCAAAAGATTATCATTGTCAGCTACATGGTTATCAGTATAAACAGTTTTTTTCACTGTCAGCATCAGCAGCATAGAACAAACTGGGCAGAGTTGGCAAAAATAAACCAGATGGAGATGAAAGGGCTGCCTTGCCTACCCTTAGCTTCTTCTGTCTTCCACAGTGTTATCCCTGTTTACCTGGAAGGGGCACTTTCTGCGATACACAGCATGGATGCTGTGGTAGTAACGTGACAGGGAATAATCGGTTATAGTATCGAACCTCAGGACAACCACAATGTGGTTTCCTTTGCTTTCAATTTTGAACGGGAATAGCGTCATGTTCTGCAGTGCTGAGTTCAACATACTTTCTAAAGTTGACGGGAGATTCATAGCAGGCATACCAACAGACTTGTGTAGGAAACACCTGAATATTTGAATGAGCTGCTGGTTGGGGAGGAACAAAAGTGAACTTCAAAAGGCATAAACATCTCAAAGTAGAATAGGTGTCTGTTAGCAGTGGGGTAAGACATCCGTCTGAAAAAGGCACGCCTTCAGACGCCCACCCATCCAAAAGCTGCAGGTTCGAATCCAGGCAGAACAAAGAAAAAATGTGAAGAATGAAAAACAAATGTGAAGAATAGTTAATTAGTTAGTTAGTCAGTCATGTAGTTAGGTAGTAAGTAAGGTAGTTACTCAGTTAGTTAATTAGTTAATCAGTTAGCTAGCTATTGAATTAGTTACTTAGTTAGTTAATTAGTTAGTGAGAATTTTTTTTTTTTTTTTTGGGGGGGGGGGGGGGGGGGTGCTTCAACCAGACTACAAGTAGTAAAGAGCCTCTTTCTGTCTCTAAGTTTGCAATTGTCTATAAAAAAAATAAATAAAATAAAAAAAATTGTATATGTCCATAAACATAAAAGAAAATAAAAAGAGTAAAAGAGAAAGGAATAGAGTACAAAAAGGAAACAAAGAAACAAAGAAGAGATGAAAATAGGAAGATAAAGAAAGAAATAAGAACGACATGTAAGACAGAGAGGACTGGTGTACCATGAATATATTATGAGAAGATGGTTATAAATTGAGAATGAGAGAACTAACTTACTAACTAATTAAGTAATCAACTAATTATTTTTTTCAGTTACACACCACGCAGACTTTGGGGTTTGTTTGCCAATTTGTTCATCTCTCTTGGTTTTGTGGTTCTTTTCCTTCCTACCTTCCTTCTGTCCTTCCTTTCTTTCTTCTTTCTTTTTTTTTCATCATTTGGTCTAGTCGTATCTATAAATTAGTTCTTTATTGATATACTCATTTACTTAATTATATATATATATATATATATATATATATATATACATACATTCACTTATTCATTATCTGTTTATTTATTAAGGCGTATATTAGGTATTCATTTATATACGTATACAATTTGTGACTTTTCAAAGAGAGAGAGAGAGAGAGAGAGAGAGAGAGACAGACAGACAGACAGACAGACAGACAGACAGACAGACAGACAGACAGACAGAACGAATATGAATGCGAATAGTTTTATGTGGTTTAGGCTATTAAGGCCCTTCACAAAACGGACTATGGAGGAATTTGATGGGGGAACAGGGTAGGGGTGAGGGCAGGGGAGAAATGGAGTGAGGACGGAAGCACATACACGAAAATTATGTGGAAACAACGTTGTACAATTGGCCTTTACAAATCTCCATCATGACATGGATTCAACATCGTGGTATTAAATAGATTTGTACTGTTTGCCAATTTCATTATCTCTTCGTTTTGTGGTTCTTTTCCTTTCTACCTTCATTCTGTCCTTCCTTTCTTTCTTCTTTCTTTTTTTGATCATTTGGTCTAGTGGTATCTATAAATTAGTTATTTATTGATATACTTATTTACTAAATTAAATATATATATATATATACATATATATATTTTTTTTTCATTCATTCATTATTTGTTTATTTATTAAGGCGTTCATTAGGTATTAATTTATGTACGTATTCAATTTGTGACTTTTCAGAGAGAGAGAGAGAGAGAGAGAGAGAGAGAGAGAGAGAGAGAGAGAGAGAGAGAGAGAGAGAGAGAATATGAATGCGAATAGTTTTATGTGGTTTAGGCTATTAAGGCCCTTCACAAAACGGACTATGGAGGAATGGGATGGGGGAACAGGGTAGGGGATGAGGGCAGGGGAGAAATGGAGTGAGGACGGAAGCACATACACGAAAATTATGTGGATAGAACGTTGTACAATTGGCCTTTACAAACCTTCATCTTGACATGGATCCGACATCGTGGTATTAAATACATTTGTAACTAATCCTTGGACTGTCAATCACACATAGTAATAGTCCACCTCACAACTTTACAACAAAACAGTTACGATGGGTCATAGTGAGGATTTCCTTTCACAACATCTTTGCTCCAGGTAGAAGTGATGTGTTTAACTTCGCCACAAACACGGAGGAGATTGATCAAGTTCTTCCCTCTTTCCTCAATAGTTGCCATTATTTGTGTGTGAATGTTTTATTGACAAGATTCTGTGTGCTGCTGCGCATTAGCTTCTTTAGTGAGCTAGGTGCTGTCTGTGCCACATGTGCTTGATCTAACATTAGTTTTGTGCTCTGTGTCGGGTAAATGCATCGATTTTGAATCACGTTCGGTTGCATTATTTTCCTGTTCATAGCCTTCAGTATTTTTTACTCTAACAGTCATATGGAAATCTGTTTCTGCTACGCACTTTTTCTCAGAGTCATCACACACTGTCACTAACTGTATATTGACGCCACACAGTTTCATGTAAATTTGCTGATGATTGTTTTGAGTGTCATACAAAGACTGGGGAAGAGAGGCAGGCAAATGATTATCATTGTCAGCTACATGGTTATCAGTATAAACAGTTTTTTTTCACTGTCAGCATCAGCAGCATAGAACAAACTGGGCAGAGTTGGCAAAAATAAACCAGATGGAGATGAAAGGGCTGCCTTGCCTACCCTTAGCTTCTTCTGTCTTTCACAGTGTTATCCCTGTTTACCTGGAAGGGGCACTTTCTGCGATACACAGCATGGATGCTGTGGTAGTAACGTGACAGGGAATAATCGGTTATAGTATCGAACCTCAGGACAACCACAATGTGGTTTCCTTTGCTTTCAATTTTGAACGGGAATAGCGTCATGTTCTGCAGTGCTGAGTTCAACATACTTTCTAAAGTTGACGGGAGATTCATAGCAGGCATACCAACAGACTTGTGTAGGAAACACCTGAATATTTGAATGAGCTGCTGGTTGGGGAGGAACAAAAGTGAACTTCAAAAGGCATAAACATCTCAAAGTAGAATAGGTGTCTGTTAGCAGTGGGGTAAGACATCCGTCTGAAAAAGGCACGCCTTCAGACGCCCACCCATCCAAAAGCTGCAGGTTCGAATCCAGGCAGAACAAAGAAAAAATGTGAAGAATGAAAAACAAATGTGAAGAATAGTTAATTAGTTAGTTAGTCAGTCATGTAGTTAGGTAGTAAGTAAGGTAGTTACTCAGTTAGTTAATTAGTTAATCAGTTAGCTAGCTATTTAATTAGTTACTTAGTTAGTTAATTAGTTAGTTAGTGAGAATTTTTTTTTCTTTTTTAGGGGTGCTTCAACCAGACTACAAGTAGTAAAGAGTCTCTTTCTGTCTCTAAGTTTGCAATTGTCTATAAAAAAAAAATAAAATAAAAAAAATTGTATATGTCCATAAACATAAAAGAAAATAAAAAGAGTAAAAGAGAAAGGAATAGAGTACAAAAAGGAAACAAAGAAACAAAGAAGAGATGGAAATAGGAAGATAAAGAAAGAAATAAGAACGACATGTAAGACAGAGAGGACTGGTGTACCATGAATATATTGTGAGAAGATGGTTATAAATTGAGAATGAGAGAACTAACTTACTAACTAATTAAGTAATCAACTAATTATTTTTTTCAGTTACACACCACGCAGACTTTGGGGTTTGTTTGCCAATTTGTTCATCTCTCTTGGTTTTGTGGTTCTTTTCCTTCCTACCTTCCTTCTGTCCTTCCTTTCTTTCTTCTTTCTTTTTTTTTCATCATTTGGTCTAGTCGTATCTATAAATTAGTTCTTTATTGATATACTCATTTACTTAATTATATATATATATATATATATAATATATATATATATATATATATATATATATATATATATATATATATACATACATTCACTTATTCATTATCTGTTTATTTATTAAGGCGTATATTAGGTATTCATTTATATACGTATACAATTTGTGACTTTTCAAAGAGAGAGAGAGAGAGAGAGAGAGAGAGACAGACAGACAGCCAGACAGACAGACAGACAGACAGACAGACAGACAGACAGACAGACAGACAGAACGAATATGAATGCGAATAGTTTTATGTGGTTTAGGCTATTAAGGCCCTTCACAAAACGGACTATGGAGGAATTTGATGGGGGAACAGGGTAGGGGTGAGGGCAGGGGAGAAATGGAGTGAGGACGGAAGCACATACACGAAAATTATGTGGAAACAACGTTGTACAATTGGCCTTTACAAATCTCCATCATGACATGGATTCAACATCGTGGTATTAAATAGATTTGTACTGTTTGCCAATTTCATTATCTCTTCGTTTTGTGGTTCTTTTCCTTTCTACCTTCATTCTGTCCTTCCTTTCTTTCTTCTTTCTTTTTTTGATAATTTGGTCTAGTGGTATCTATAAATTAGTTATTTATTGATATACTTATTTACTAAATTAAATATATATATATATATACATATATATATTTTTTTTATTCATTCATTCATTATTTGTTTATTTATTAAGGCGTTCATTAGGTATTAATTTATGTACGTATTCAATTTGTGACTTTTCAGAGAGAGAGAGAGAGGAGAGAGAGAGAGAGAGAGAGAGGAGAGAGAGAGAGAGAGAGAATATGAATGCGAATAGTTTTATGTGGTTTAGGCTATTAAGGCCCTTCACAAAACGGACTATGGAGGAATGGGATGGGGGAACAGGGTAGGGGATGAGGGCAGGGGAGAAATGGAGTGACGACGGAAGCACATACACGAAAATTATGTGGATAGAACGTTGTACAATTGGCCTTTACAAACCTTCATCTTGACATGGATCCGACATCGTGGTATTAAATACATTTGTAACTAATCCTTGGACTGTCAATCACACATAGTAATAGTCCACCTCACAACTTTACAACAAAACAGTTACGATGGGTCATAGTGAGGATTTCCTTTCACAACATCTTTGCTCCAGGTAGAAGTGATGTGTTTAACTTCGCCACAAACACGGAGGAGATTGATCAAGTTCTTCCCTCTTTCCTCAATAGTTGCCATTATTTGTGTGTGAATGTTTTATTGACAAGATTCTGTGTGCTGCTGCGCATTAGCTTCTTTAGTGAGCTAGGTGCTGTCTGTGCCACATGTGCTTGATCTAACATTAGTTTTGTGCTCTGTGTCGGGTAAATGCATCGATTTTGAATCACGTTCGGTTGCATTATTTTCCTGTTCATAGCCTTCAGTATTTTTTACTCTAACAGTCATATGGAAATCTGTTTCTGCTACGCACTTTTTCTCAGAGTCATCACACACTGTCACTAACTGTATATTGACGCCACACAGTTTCATGTAAATTTGCTGATGATTGTTTTGAGTGTCATACAAAGACTGGGGAAGAGAGGCAGGCAAATGATTATCATTGTCAGCTACATGGTTATCAGTATAAACAGTTTTTTTCACTGTCAGCATCAGCAGCATAGAACAAACTGGGCAGAGTTGGCAAAAATAAACCAGATGGAGATGAAAGGGCTGCCTTGCCTACCCTTAGCTTCTTCTGTCTTTCACAGTGTTATCCCTGTTTACCTGGAAGGGGCACTTTCTGCGATACACAGCATGGATGCTGTGGTAGTAACGTGACAGGGAATAATCGGTTATAGTATCGAACCTCAGGACAACCACAATGTGGTTTCCTTTGCTTTCAATTTTGAACGGGAATAGCGTCATGTTCTGCAGTGCTGAGTTCAACATACTTTCTAAAGTTGACGGGAGATTCATAGCAGGCATACCAACAGACTTGTGTAGGAAACACCTGAATATTTGAATGAGCTGCTGGTTGGGGAGGAACAAAAGTGAACTTCAAAAGGCATAAACATCTCAAAGTAGAATAGGTGTCTGTTAGCAGTGGGGTAAGACATCCGTCTGAAAAAGGCACGCCTTCAGACGCCCACCCATCCAAAAGCTGCAGGTTCGAATCCAGGCAGAACAAAGAAAAAATGTGAAGAATGAAAAACAAATGTGAAGAATAGTTAATTAGTTAGTTAGTCAGTCATGTAGTTAGGTAGTAAGTAAGGTAGTTACTCAGTTAGTTAATTAGTTAATCAGTTAGCTAGCTATTTAATTAGTTACTTAGTTAGTTAATTAGTTAGTTAGTGAGAATTTTTTTTTCTTTTTTAGGGGTGCTTCAACCAGACTACAAGTAGTAAAGAGTCTCTTTCTGTCTCTAAGTTTGCAATTGTCTATAAAAAAAAAATAAAATAAAAAAATTGTATATGTCCATAAACATAAAAGAAAATAAAAAGAGTAAAAGAGAAAGGAATAGAGTACAAAAAGGAAACAAAGAAACAAAGAAGAGATGGAAATAGGAAGATAAAGAAAGAAATAAGAACGACATGTAAGACAGAGAGGACTGGTGTACCATGAATATATTGTGAGAAGATGGTTATAAATTGAGAATGAGAGAACTAACTTACTAACTAATTAAGTAATCAACTAATTATTTTTTTCAGTTACACACCACGCAGACTTTGGGGTTTGTTTGCCAATTTGTTCATCTCTCTTGGTTTTGTGGTTCTTTTCCTTCCTACCTTCCTTCTGTCCTTCCTTTCTTTCTTCTTTCTTTTTTTTTCATCATTTGGTCTAGTCGTATCTATAAATTAGTTCTTTATTGATATACTCATTTACTTAATTATATATATATATATATATATATATATATATATATATATATACATACATTCACTTATTCATTATCTGTTTATTTATTAAGGCGTATATTAGGTATTCATTTATATACGTATACAATTTGTGACTTTTCAAAGAGAGAGAGAGAGAGAGAGGAGAGAGAGAGAGAGAGAGAGAGAGAGAGAGAGAGAGACAGACAGACAGACAGACAGACAGACAGACAGACAGACAGAACGAATATGAATGCGAATAGTTTTATGTGGTTTAGGCTATTAAGGCCCTTCACAAAACGGACTATGGAGGAATTTGATGGGGGAACAGGGTAGGGGTGAGGGCAGGGGAGAAATGGAGTGAGGACGGAAGCACATACACGAAAATTATGTGGAAACAACGTTGTACAATTGGCCTTTACAAATCTCCATCATGACATGGATCCAACATCGTGGTATTAAATAGATTTGTACTCTTTGCCAATTTCATTATCTCTTCGTTTTGTGGTTCTTTTCCTTTCTACCTTCATTCTGTCCTTCCTTTCTTTCTTCTTTCTTTTTTTGATCATTTGGTCTAGTGGTATCTATAAATTAGTTATTTATTGATATACTTATTTACTAAATTAAATATATATATATACATATATATATTTTTTTTTCATTCATTCATTATTTGTTTATTTATTAAGGCGTTCATTAGGTATTAATTTATGTACGTATTCAATTTGTGACTTTTCAGAGAGAGAGAGAGAGAGAGAGAGAGAGAGAGAGAGAGGAGAGAGAGAGAATATGAATGCGAATAGTTTTATGTGGTTTAGGCTATTAAGGCCCTTCACAAAACGGACTATGGAGGAATGGGATGGGGGAACAGGGTAGGGGATGAGGGCAGGGGAGAAATGGAGTGACGACGGAAGCACATACACGAAAATTATGGGGATAGAACGTTGTACAATTGGCCTTTACAAACCTTCATCTTGACATGGATCCGACATCGTGGTATTAAATACATTTGTAACTAATCCTTGGACTGTCAATCACACATAGTAATAGTCCACCTCACAACTTTACAACAAAACAGTTACGATGGGTCATAGTGAGGATTTCCTTTCACAACATCTTTGCTCCAGGTAGAAGTGATGTGTTTAACTTCGCCACAAACACGGAGGAGATTGACCAAGTTCTTCCCTCTTTCCTCAATAGTTGCCATTATTTGTGTGTGAATGTTTTGTTGACAAGATTCTGTGTGCTGCTGCACATTAGCTTCTTTAGTGAGCTAGGTGCTGTCTGTGCCACATGTGCTTGATCTAACATTAGTTTTGTGCTCTGTGTCGGGTAAATGCATCGATTTGGAATCACGTTCGGTTGCATTATTTTCCTGTTCATAGCCTTCAGTATGTTTTACTCTAACAGTCATATGGAAATCTGTTTCTGCTACGCACTTTTTCTCAGAGTCATCACACACTGTCACTAACTGTATATTGACGCCACACAGTTTCATGTAAATTTGCTGTTGATTGTTTTGAGTGTCATACAAAGACTGGGGAAGAGAGGCAGGCAAATGATTATCATTGTCAGCTACATGGTTATCAGTATAAACAGTTTTTTTCACTGTCAGCATCAGCAGCATAGAACAAACTGGGCAGAGTTGGCAAAAATAAACCAGATGGAGATGAAAAGGCTGCCTTGCCTACCCTTAGCTTCTTCTGTCTTTCACAGTGTTATCCCTGTTTACCTGGAAGGGGCACTTTCTGCGATACACAGCATGGATGCTGTGGTAGTAACGTGACAGGAATAATCGGTTATAGTATCGAACCTCAGGACAACCACAATGTGGTTTCCTTTGCTTTCAATTTTGAACGGGAATAGCGTCATGTTCTGCAGTGCTGAGTTCAGCATACTTTCTAAAGTTGACGGGAGATTCATAGCAGGCATACCAACAGACTTGTGTAGGAAACACCTGAATATTTGAATGAGCTGCTGGTTGGGGAGGAACAAAAGTGAACTTCAAAAGGCATAAACATCTCAAAGTAGAATAGGTGTCTGTTAGCAGTGGGGTAAGACATCCGTCTGAAAAAGGCACGCCTTCAGACGCCCACCCATCCAAAAGCTGCAGGTTCGAATCCAGGCAGAACAAAGAAAAAATGTGAAGAATGAAAAAAAATGTGAAGAATAGTTAATTAGTTAGTTAGTCAGTCATGTAGTTAGGTAGTAAGTAAGGTAGTTACTCAGTTAGTTAATTAGTTAATCAGTTAGCTAGCTATTTAATTAGTTACTTAGTTAATTAGTTAGTTAGTGAGAATTTTTTCTTTCTTTTTGGGGGTGCTTCAACCAGACTACATGTAGTAAAGAGCCTCTTTCTGTCTCTAAGTTTGCAATTGGCTTAAAAAAAAAAAATTGTATATGTCCATAAACATAAAAGAAAATAAAACGAGTAAAAGAGAAAGGAACAGAGTACAAAAAGGAAACAAAGAAACAAAGAAGAGATGGAAATAGGAAGATAAAGAAAGAAATAAGAACGACATGTAAGACAGAGAGGACTGATGTACCATGAATATATTATGAGAAGATGGTTATAAATTGAGAATGAGAGAACTAACTTACTAACTAATTAAGTAATTAACTAATTATTTTTTTCAGTTACCCACCACGCAGACTTTGGGGTTTGTTTGCCAATTTGTTCATCTCTCTTGGTTTTGTGGTTCTTTTCCTTCCTACCTTCCTTCTGTCCTTCCTTTCTTTCTTCTTTCTTTTTTTTCATCATTTGGTTTAGTGGTATCTATAAATTAGTTCTTTATTGATATACTCATTTACTTAATTATATATATATATATATCTAATATATAAATGGCAAATTCTGTCTGTGTGTGTGTGTGTGTGTGTGTGTGTTGTGTGTGTGTGTGTGTGTGTGTGTGTGTGTGTGTGTGTCTGTGTACGCTATAGACTCAAAAACGGCTCAACCGATTGTCATGAAATTTGGCAGGTACGTCTGTTGTGACCCGAGGATGGTTTTGGGCTAATCTCTAAAAAAAATAAAACCGTTAAAAACCGTTAAAAAACTGTTATAACGGTTTCAAAGACATCTTTTTCCTCTGCTTTTCTTCAAATAGCCGTTGTGACATTGCACAGGTACAGGACTACTTCTCTAAAATTAGAACCGTTATTTGGCAGTTAAAAAACGTTATTTATAACAGTTAAAAACCGTTAAAAACACCAAACCCTATGAAAGAAACTGTTTAAAACCCGATCTTCTTGAAATTTAGCAGGTATGTCTGTTGTGACCCGAGGATGGTTTTGGGCTAATCTTTAAAGAAATAAAACCGTTAAAAACCGTTTAAAAACTGTTATAACGGTTTCAAAGACATCTTTTTCCTCTGCTTTTCATCAAATGGCCGTTGTGACATTGCACAGGTACATCGAACCTAGAGGGACATCTCCCGAGTAACATAGGGTCATTGGACAGTTTCTACGACAGTTATTTATGACCGTTAAAAACCGTTAACAACACGTACACCCCTAAAAACGATCAAAAATACAATCTTTTCTGATGTTGGCGGCAAAGGGAGTCCTCGGATCGCCACCAAACTTGGCATGAGTCTAGAAGGACATACTGTGAATAACATTGGGTCATTCGATAGTTTTTATGACCGTTATTTATCACCGTTAACAAGCGTTATTTTCTAAATTTAGACCTTTCTTGATGAAATTTGGTATACAGGTGTAGTTTTAAATGCTGAACAATGATATACAACTTACACGAACCGAAACTTAAAATTGACCGTTAAAAACCGTTATTATATAAATTTAGACCGTTCTTGATGAAATTCGGTATACAGATGCAGTTTTACACGCTGAACAATGATATAAACTTACACGAACGGAAACATAAAATTGACCGTTAAAAACCGTTAAGATCCGTTATTTTCTAAATTTAGACCTTTCTTGATGAAATTTGGTATACAGGTGCAGTTTTACACGCTGATCAATGATAGACAACTAATATGAACAGAAACTTAAAATTGACCGTTAAAAACCGTTAATTTCTAAATTTAGAGATGGTATCACCGTTAAAAAGCCTTATTTTCTAAATTTAGACCTTTCTTAATGAAATTTGGTATACAGGTGTAGTTTTAAATGCTGAACAATGATATACAACTTACACGAACCGAAACTTAAAATTGACCGTTAAAAGCCGTTATTATAAAATTTAGAGCGTTCTTGATGAAATTCGGTATACAGATGCAGTTTTACACGCTGAACAATGATATACAACTTACACGAACGGAAACTTAAAATTGAGCGTTAAAAACCGTTAAGATCCGTTATTTTCTAAATTTAGACCTTTCTTGATGAAATTTGGTATACAGGTGCAGTTTTACACGCTGATCAATGATAGACAATTAATATGAACAGAAACTTAAAATTGACCGTTAAAAACCGTTAATTTCTAAATTTAGAGATGGTATCACCGTTAAAAAGCGTTATTTTCTAAATTTAGACCTTTCTTTGATGAAATTTGGTATGCAGGTGTAGTTTTCAATGCTGAACAATGATATACAACTTAAACGCACCGAAACTTAAAATTGACCGTTAAAAAATCGTAGCTGACTTCCCTGGAGAGGAAACTCTGTACAGATCTGTTGACACAGCCAAGAATGATGATGAAGCAGTCCTTTATCCACAAGAACTCCTGAACTCCATTGAGATTTCTGGACTTCCACCACATGAACTGTTGCTGAAATCTGGAGTCCCTATCATCATTCTCCGCTCACTGGACCTGCCAAAGGTGATCAATGGCACCCGATGTGTCTTCACCAGACTGTACAGGAACGTTGTAGAAGCGAAAATATCATGTGGCCCCCACAAAGGTTAACCGGTGCTGCTCCCCAGAATTCCTCTGGAACCCATGGACTCACCCCTGCCATTCCAGTTCTGATGGCTTCAGTTTCCCATGAAACCAGCTTTCGCTCTGACAATCATCAAGAGCCAGGGTCCGACATTTTCATCCCTTGGGGCAGACCTGACCGTTCCGTGTTTTACACATGGAATGTTCTACGTTGCAGCATCACGAACTGGAAACGCAGAAACACTGACTATAGCTGCGCCAAACAGGGAGACCAGAAATGTTGTCTACCCAGAGGCCCTCCAATAGACATGATACATCGTGAAAATGCAATCTTTTCACAGAGTTGTCATGTTTGAGTTGGATTTAACGTCCATGCCCAAATCAAGGATATGCAGGTGGCTGGTCCGTCACATTAGCCTGACACCTGCGGGGCCAGGGTGGACATCGGGGTGAACTACGGTCATTTTAGCTGGAAACATTCCACGTTAAACTTTCCAAGACCAAGCCGGGATTCGAAACCACGACCTTTGGATCATGAGTCCAGCGCCTTATCCACTAGGTTATGGTGGCCCCTACAGAGTTGTCATTTTGGAGCACTTCAATCAAGGAATTGAGAATGCATCAGTAAGTTCACAAAGTACAGGCATCCCTCTATGGACTGTGCATCGTATTACGAAAAAAATTCGTGAGGGAAAAACAGATTGAGAGGCAAGAAGGGAGTGGGCGTCCGAAGAAATTGGGTGAAGTAGATAGGAGGAGGCTGGGGCAATTGGTTCAGCATGGGAAAAAACGAAACAAACCCAAGCTGAATTTTATTGTATTGTCTTTTAAGTGGTGAGAGAGAGGGGTGGCCAGAAAATTATTGTACAGATATACCCGAGCGAAGCCGGGTACACCGGCTAGTCTAATATATAAAGGGCAAATTCTGTCTGTGTGTGTGTGTGTGTGTGTCTGTGTACGCTATAGACTCAAAAACGGCTCAACCGATTGTCATGAAATTTGGCAGGTACGTCTGTTGTCACCCGAGGATGGTTTTGGGCTAATCACTAAAAAAATAAAACCGTTAAAAACCGTTAAAAAAACTGTTATAACGGTTTCAAAGACATCTTTTTCCTCTGCTTTTCTTCAAATAGCCGTTGCGACATTGCACAGGTACAGGACTACTTCTCTAAAATTAATACCGTTATTTGGCAGTTAAAAAACGTTATTTATAACAGTTAAAAACCGTTAAAAACACCAAACCCTATCAAAGAAACTGTTTAAAACCCGATCTTCTTGAAATTTAGCAGGTATGTCTGTTGTGACCCGAGGATGGTTTTGGGCTAATCTTTAAAGAAATAAAACCGTTAAAAACCGTTAAAAAACTGTTATAACGGTTTCAAAGACATCTTTTTCCTCTGCTTTTCATCAAATGGCCGTTGTGACATTGCACAGGTACATCGAACCTAGAGGGACATCTCCCGAGTAACATAGGGTCATTGGACAGTTTCTACGACAGTTATTTATGACCGTTAAAAACCGTTAACAACACGTACACCCCTAAAAACGATCAAAAATACAATCTTTTCTGATGTTGGCGGCAAAGGGAGTCCTCGGATCGCCACCAAACTTGGCATGAGTCTAGAAGGACATACTGTGAATAACATTGGGTCATTCGATAGTTTTTATGACCGTTATTTATCACCGTTAACAAGCGTTATTTTCTAAATTTAGACCTTTCTTGATGAAATTTGGTATACAGGTGTAGTTTTAAATGCTGAACAATGATATACAACTTACACGAACCGAAACTTAAAATTGACCGTTAAAAACCGTTATTATATAAATTTAGACCGTTCTTGATGAAATTCGGTATACAGATGCAGTTTTACACGCTGAACAATGATATACAACTTACACGAACGGAAACTTAAAAATTGACCGTTAAAAACCGTTATTATATAAATTTAGACCGTTCTTGATGAAATTCGGTATACAGATGCAGTTTTACACGCTGAACAATGATATACAACTTACACGAACGGAAACTTAAAATTGAGCGTTAAAAACCGTTAAGATCCGTTATTTTCTAAATTTAGACCTTTCTTGATGAAATTTGGTATACAGGTGCAGTTTTACACGCTGATCAATGATAGACAACTAATATGAACAGAAACTTAAAATTGACCGTTAAAAACCGTTAATTTCTAAATTTAGAAATGGTATCACCGTTAAAAAGCGTTATTTTCTAAATTTAGACCTTTCTTGATGAAATTTGATATACAGGTGTAGTTTTCGATGCTGAACAATGATATACAACTTATACGAACCGAAACTTAAAATTGACCGTTAAAAACCGTTATTATATAAATTTAGACCGTTCTTGATGAAATTCGGTATACAGATGCAGTTTTACACGCTGAACAATGATATACAACTTACACGAACGGAAACTTAAAAATTGACCGTTAAAAACCGTTATTATATAAATTTAGACCGTTCCTGATGAAATTCGGTATACAGACGCAGTTTTACACGCTGAACAATGATATACAACTTACACGAACGGAAACTATAAAATTGAGCGTTAAAAACCATTAAGATCCGTTATTTTCTAAATTTAGACCTTTCTTGATGAAATTTGGTATACAGGTGCAGTTTTACACGCTGATCAATGATAGACAACTAATATGAACAGAAACTTAAATTTGACCGTTAAAAACCGTTAATTTCTAAATTTAGAGATGGTAGTCTGCAGAGGATTTCAGAAATACACCGAAGTTATGATGCTCTGCAATACCGTCTGATTTTTGTCTGTCAACAAGAGCCATGGTCAGACATTTTCATCCCGTGGGGCAGATCTGACCATTCCGTGTTTTACACATGGAATGTTCTACGTTGCAGCATCACGAACTGGAAACGCAGAAACACTGACTATACTTGCGCCAAACAGGGAGACCAGAAATGTTGTCAACCCAGAGGCCCTCCAATAGACATAATACATCGTGAAAATGCAATCTTTTCACAGAGTTGTCATGTTTGAGTTGGGTTTAACGTCCGTGCCAAAATCAAGGATATGCAGACGGCTGGTCCGTCACATTAGACTGACACCTGCGGGGCCAGGGTGGACATCGGGGTGAACTACGGTCATTTTAGCTGGAAACATTCCACATTAAAATTTCCAAGACCAAGCCGGGATTCGAAACCACGACCTTTGGATCATGAGTCCAGCGCCTTATCCACTAGGTTATGGCGGCCCCTATAGAGTTGTCATTTTGGAGCACTTCAATCGAGGAATTGAGAATGCATCGGTAAGTTCATTAAGTACAGGCATCCCTCTATCGACTGTGTATCGTATTACGAAAAAAAATTGTGAGGTAAAATTGATTGAGAGGCAAGAAGGGTCATAGAGCAGGGTGAGGACAGCTACCCCAAGTACAGGAGACGTGAGGAGTCTGAATGAGGACATACTGGGACTGTGAAGCTTGGGCAGAGAGAAATCATCGTCACCAACCAGTGGGTTGTCCCCTACAACCCTTACCTCCTACATTAGTTCAACTGCCACATCAATGTGGAAATATGCAGTAGCATAAAATTCATCAAGTACGTCCTGAAGTATGTCCACAAGGGCACAGACCAAGCCGTCTTCCAACTCCAAGCCACTCAGGCAGGTGAAGGAACAGCTCAACAACCTCCAGTCATTGATGAGATCCAAATGTACCAGAATGCCCGCTACGTTGGCAGCATCGAGGCGACCTGGAGACTCCTGGGATTTGACCTGCATGAGCGCCACCCCATGGTGCAGAGACCAGCTGTCCATTTGGAGAATGGACAATGGGTCTACTTCAATCCACACAACGCAGCGCAAAGAGCACAAGGCTCTCCCCCAGAAGCAACCCTTACCGCCATCTTTAGCCTATGCTCTCAAGACCCTACAGCACGAGAGCTGAAGTACGTGGAAGTCCCTGAGCACTTCACATTGATGTCCACTCAGAATATGTGGAAGAAACGACAAAGGGGCACTGCAATCCGGCGATTGTACAGTATCAGTCCTCGCCAGGGAGAGTGCTACTTCTTGAGGTTTCTACTCAACGTTATGAAAGGATCCCGTTCGTTCGAGGAGCTGAAGATTGTCAACGGCTATGTCCACAACATTTTTCGAGATGCTTGCAATGCTCTTGGACTCCTAGATGATGACCGCCTTCTACAACTTGCCCTGGAGGAAGCCTCCATCTCTCAGAGACCCCGACTGCTGCGTGACTTCTGTATTATCCTGGTGGCTTTCAACCCCAGTAACCCAGGCAACCTGTGGAACCTTTTAGAGACCATCTTGCTGAAGATTTCCTCTTCCAAGTCCGAAGAGATGTCTATTATGAAGCTCAGTACA
>JAMYXO010002447.1:10000-23772 GCA_033310375.1 Conus canariensis | reverse complement strand
ATGCGATCGGGGAAATGCTGCTGGTATGTGTTTCAGAAAGAAGGATGCTGTGAGCGGATACTTGGATTGAGAGGAATGCCTGTTGGAAAAGCTGTTTGAGCTGTGATATGACTGTGCACTTCTGAGTTCTAACAAAGTGTCATTTTTAGTTAATAATACGCGCAGTAGCGATTTCACTGAAGGAAGAGAGAGAGAGAGAGAGAGGAGAGAGAGGAGAGAGAGAGAAGAGAGAGAGGAGAGGAGAGAGAAGATCCCTATCACATCAGCAGTTTGCCCTTTGAAAGAAACAGACAGGCCGCCAGAGGCTCACAAATATTTTCTGTTGATATTGGATATGCCTGAAATTGACAATAAATATATTATATATATATTATATATATATATATATATTATATATATGCCCTTCCAGCTTACGTCTTAAATTATCTGGCCTTTTAATTGCTTTCTATAAATGAACAGTTCAAGACTTCAGTGAGTTCATGTGTGGATGCAAAAAAGTATAGTAATGGGTTTGAAATGCTTGCTTTGTATGAGCTCTTATCTGACCTGGCATCACAACGAGGGTATCGTCTTCCTTGGAATTCTGAACTGCTGGGCATTTCACAAAACGAGAATGAATCTGTTTGCAGAGACAATAATAAACGTGATTAGCAGGAAAGATTTTTAATGCCTGTTCATATGTCCTATGTAAAGAAGAAGTATTATGAGCAAATAGTATAGGTGACTGCACATGCGGTAAATTGTGTTACCTGGTCCAGTTTTGTATTTTACAATGTTAGGTATTTTCCCTCCACCATCAACCAATCATTATTTGCCGAAGAGGACAAGCAAAAGCACTTACATTTTCAACACATGCGCCTAGCGTACAATTCCCAAACCAAATTCATGCAATTGTATTCTCACGCCAGACATCTAGTTTAGTATGCGTCTTTAATTTAACTCTTAGCAAATATCAAAACCTTATATCGAAGACTTTGACGACTCGTATGAAATCATTTTTTTACGAATATAGGATACTCTCAAGGCTACTGACTAGCCTGCAAGTATTTGATGGTGTTCCCGGTATTTTTCGTTATTTAAGTTCTTTCATATTTGTCGTGTTTTTCCTTGGGAATATTCCCATGCAAATAAATGACTTTTCTCACAGTATAAACGAGTGAATGCATCGTTTCTTCAGTGTCGGATTTTAATTGTGATATAAGGCAATAAAACACTCGAGTTGTGGTTGAAGAGATAAGGTAGGGAAGGTGATTAGAGGTGGGGTGATGCAAAGGTAAGACCATAATCACCACAACATTTTAAACTGGAGAGGAAATAAAGAATTGTACAGTCTGACTCGGATCAGTGGCCCTCTTGTACAAATGTCGTTGAATTGACAAAGTCCAGATTGTACTGTGGCAAACTGATTGGTACGACTGGACTCTTGCAAATGAAATGACCAATAACTATTTCATGAGATAGTATGCACATATTCTTCGCGTACTTTTTCATTAATGAGACATAATCTTCATGTATTAAAGGTGCAACAGTGTAGGGTAACACAGAGAGGATGAGAAAGTCTTGTGTGCCGCCCTTGAACCTGTTTGCTCGGCTGTATAGACAGACCTGTTACTGTGAATACGCTATGAAAATTCTTGAACAGGAGTAGCTGGGCAGGTAGCAGCAAATAAACTGTTTCTTTATATAGCGAATCGTCACTAAACATTTTGGAAGCACGGAAATGTGAACAAAGTTCGTCAAATGTGAACAAAGTTCGTCTGCATGTGAAAGAACTGGTGGAGTCTTTGCGTGGAGAAAACAAAAAAGCGAGATTAAAGCGGATCTTCTTTTTCTGTCCATGATTTCCTTAGTGTAAGGTAACCCCCTCCCCCCCTTTTCCCCTCGTATTTCTGTAAAAAAAATCGTAGCTTTTTGCCACTATTACATTTCACTTAAATGAACAAACAGCTCTGTGTAGAATATCTGAGTCTGAAAAACAACAGCTTTTTGCAGCAATTACCAAAATATCATCGGCCAGAAAAGAAAATATGAACATTCCCGAGAATCCATCCTTAAAAGTGGTACCTTTAGAGATTTCAACTTCAAGCATCAAATCATTAAAAGTATAGAAAACATGAAAAGAAACTGCTTTGTGTCATTTCTGTTGTACAGATAATAAATTTTGTTAATGTGCCACGAGATATCACTATTACCTTTATACTGTAATGCGTACTCATAACAGTTTTCATATATTTTCGCGATACCACTTTTGAACAAAACAGATCAATGAAGAATTCTGTTTACAGACTAAAATGCTTTAACGAAATATATAGACGTGGCGTGTTACTTACGATTCAAAGAAAATTGTTCCCGCACATCGGTATGAACATATGATAAACAGCTAAATAATTCTTCTTGAATACTGCTTCATATTCCCTTATTAGCCTATATTACATTCTTTCGGCCATCCCTGTATTCTGTTGATACTAACTCTTCATAGTTTAGACTAGCCGCCGTGACGAAGTGGTTAGCGTCGCGGACTCCCGGCTGGGAGGTCGTGGGTTCGAATCCCATCAGAGTCGTGTGGGTTTTTTTTGCCCCGACCGGCTCATACTCAAGAGTTGAGTTTGCTGCGGACTCAGTTGGGAAGACTGGGACCATACAGTCGAGTTTCATCCACTTAATGGATGCGTTTCTGACAGTGTTGCTCAAATTTCCTGACCAACACTGCAGGTATCTGTATCTCTCGGGCCTGGTTGACGCCGGGATATATTATGAAAGGAAGCGTAGAGTTCAGCCCTGTCATGTAGTCTCAGACCGAAATGGAAATCCGTAGCATCATCTTAATTATCCTCATTCTCATCGATCAGCATTAAACAAAATGTCTCAAATTCTGTGGCCCTTCATGCCCTGCTCTCATGGTGACCTCAATTTCGATATCCTCTCCACGGTAGTTACTGCCATGTTTTGTATTTCATATTTTGATGGTTTCGTTTTTGAGATGCATGTTTTGCTGATTTATCTATCTGTTTAATGTTGAAAGTTGTTCTGCGTGACTTTTTAATTTGCTACTTTTAATTTGCTACTTGACATTGTTCTTAAACACAAACAAACAAACAAACAAAAATAAACAAACAATCAAAAACTCCCACATGGATATGTTATAGTTCATGCACTTTTGTCTTCCCTGTGTCCTTTTCTTTCAGACCGTTAATTGTCAATTTTCAAAACATAATTCACAGCGGTTCCTTTGCCATCAATTTCCTTGTGTCACTGCCCTCCAGGACTTGTCTTCTTCACTGGCTGCCATGAGACCTCTTTGAAATGAGACGTTCTGTCGTCGAGGTGAGAATATCACTGACGTATAATTCTATACCGCGTGGTGACCACCACAAGACAAAACTGCTGGACGAATTGATCAGTATCCCCTAGACTGACCACAACCAATTCATAAAGACTTTGTCCACCACAAGACAAAAATAAAATCTGTCCTCAATACGATCGGTTATACATTTATTCGGTAACGCCTGCGTTTTCATCATCCACATCCATTAAAACAAAAACAAACAAAACAAAGAGACAGACAAGAAAAACTTACGGATCGTTCCACAAATAAAAAAGTGCCTGCTTTTGGTTTTTCTCACAAAATTATTAACATAAATTCAAACTTCTGGAAATTCTTTATATTCGTTTCATGCACGATTATCTGCATATCTCGCCTCTGCTTTATCACACTCTTGGAGCATGGAATAACCATTTTTGTCATCTGTAGTTCCATGCTCTAAGACAGGTTTTGAAATACCATTTGCTCCTTAAGGAACCAAACAGCCGAACACAGCACACCGTTATTATCGTTTTTAATAACTTAAGGTCAAAGACATATTTTTATTACTAACAACAACACAAACTACTCCTCTTTTTCTTTGCTCAACCAGGCCGTCCCTCTGACCGTAAATGCTTCTCCATATCCTCTTTGTTCGTTTATTTGTTTCATAAAATCATGAACACAAAAATAGCCTATACGTGGATCGATAAACGGCAAAATGATTTTTTTTTTTCATTTGCCAGACCAAATCAAAAAGAAACGTAAAGGATAACGACAGTTCCAGCTATACAATTTTCGGTTGTCAAAATACAAGCTTGTGCTGGAATGCTTACTGACAGTAAGTTGATAGTCGTGGAAATATATGGAGTAGTTTGGGGACAGCGCAGGAGTCAGAAAAACGAGGGAACGTGGGGCGGGATTAACAAATGAAAGATGAACATGCACTGACCGTGCAACCAGCGCTCCAATCTTGCTTAATGGTCATTCATAACATGAGCTAAAGCAGTCACGTATTTCCGAACCATTCGAGGATAAGTATCCTTTTTGATATGAGCCTTGGACCATTTCTGTTGAATCGCGCTCTTGTGCCTTACGCTATTTGAAATCGGATTTTGAACATCATTTCTATGAAATTGAAAATCAAATGAGGCACGGACTAACTATGACTAACTGTGGATCTGTTCAGCATATTCTGTCGAGGATTCCCCCTCCTAAACACACACACACACACACACACACACACACACACACACACACACACGCGCGCGCGCGCGCGCGCGCGCGCGCGCGCGCGCGCACAGAGAGAGAGAGAGAGAGAGAGAGAGAGAGAGAGAGAGAGAGAGAGACAGAGACAGAGACAGAGACAGAGAGGCATTCGTTATTAGAAACACCCTGCTGTTAATTGATGTTATCCTCTCCGCCTACAGAATAGAGAATATCAGGTTTCCAATAAATCGAAGCTAGACTTTCTGCTGTGAGTAATTGAACGGTGCGAGCCTCCACGTGTGTGTGTGTGGTGTGTGTGTGTGTGTGTGTGTGTGTGTGTGTGTGTGTGTGTGTGTGTGTGTGTGTACGTGTGCGTGTGTGTGTGTGTGTGTGTGTGTGTGTGTGTGGCGTGTTAATAACCAGTCCCCACATTGTATGCAAACATAATCAGCTCGAGGCACAACGTTTTTCTCACCGTCATGGTTTCCCTTGACATTTACGTGTTGTTGTGGTCCTAAGGAAAGGGGCAAGCATTCTGACCCGTCATTCGTGAATGGCTATAAAATGTTTCCTGGTTTCGGTTTTGTTCATGTACAGGTTGAAGAAATGATATTTTTCAAACGATTCAAATATGGCGGAGAACAACGTAGTGTGCTGATTAACTTTTAACTGCCCATCACAAACAATGTGCGTGTCTTCCAAAAGTATTGAAGGGCGTGCTGGGCAGATTCACATTATCGACTGTGGAATTGATGGTCAAGAGCTGATTTAGAACTGCTGAAATAATACAAACTGATCCCAATGCCTGTATGGTGTATCTATCTTAGGATTGTTTGGAAATACGTGACAGTCTTTGCCGACATGAACGATGTTCTCTAGAATAAACCGGATCGCTAGTTGCACGGTGACAATATTAAAGTTGTCTTTTATCTACCTTTGCACCCTCCTTGACGCATTCCTCGTTCTCCCAACCCCAGCCCCCTCCTCTCCTCCCTCCCCCACATTTTCATGACTGTAATACAGTCTTTTTCTTTGAATAGTTGGGTGGCGTTGACGAAGCCTGTATTCTGACAACTGATGACATGTTTTCCTGGAATAGCATTCATCTTATTTTGCTAATATACTGGTTTGCCTGACGAAGATCAAAGAGGTGAAAACGCGTTGTGTTTGTCGTGTAACTTGTTTGTTTGTTTTTTTTTCGTTCGGCGGTAGAGGAATTTTCTAAAGTTTGTTTTACTATACGAATGTATGTGTTCCACCACAGTGATAACTTATTCTTCTAATTATGGACACTAGTAAAGGCTGTTTATTTGTGTTTCTAAGCTCTTTTAATGTCATATGTCAAGCTGAGCTAACCGCTCTCACTGCTTCCATTTCGATGATCGTTATACCCTATCGGATTGAAACAGGTCAAAGTATTTGGTTTGAACGCTTGTTTTCATGTTTTATTTTTTTGTTGTCTCTCGTGTTTTCTCCACTCGGGTTCTCCCACATGGTGGCGTGTTTGAGAAAGTAAAGCATAAGTTTGTCTCGTTAAGATGTGGACAGAACTGTGATGGTAGTAACATTTCTGTGTTTGGCAATTGTTGCCCTTGACAAGCTTCTAGGAATGTGCACTTTAGAAGCAAATTTTGGTAAAAGCGAATAAGGCTACACGCCTCATAATGGGCTGTTCCACAAGAGAGAAATCAGTGGACGTCTGTAACTCTAAAACAGAGCGGGATAGCAGTTCTTCTGAGAAGAATTGGTTTCATGCCAATCCTTAATCCTACAGTTTCAAGGGGACAAGATGCGTCCAGATCATGATCATCGGATGCCTCTTTAGTCAATTTTTTTTTTCTCCGAAGCCTAGCCCCCCAGAGGCAAATGTTGACATGTAGCTAACAGACTCATTCACACACACACACACACACACACACACACACACACACACACACACACACACACACACACACACACACACACACGAACACACACACACACACACACACACACACACACACACACACACACACACACACACACACACACACACACACACACGAACACACACACACACACACACACACACACACACACACACACACACACACACACACACACACACACACACATTACTAAATGCCAGTGAGACATTTACTTGCAGCTGCTTTTGTGATGTTTTCGGGGCTTTGGTCCTCTTCTCCCTGGAAATCAAGAGCTTTTTCATGAGATCATGGGCAGATAAACCTACAAATCCCCTTGTTCCAAAGCTCTATGGCGAGGATTTGGGCTTGGCATTTTCAATCTGAAGATCTGCTGTGCAACTGCGTTTCCCGGCTCCACATGTTGCAAGTGTTCCTAAACACCTAGTGTTACCTTCTACCATGAAGAATCCCTCTGTTGCTTCTGTTGGGATGGGTCTTATTTTCCTCTGGCAGAACTGATTACCTGTATGGTCTCTTTAAGCACTTGGTGTTTTACCTCCATGATGATCTTCCTAGGGTTAGCGCTGCTGTATACAAACTCAGGACCTGTTCCACTGTTTGTCTGCCTTGCCAGAGTAGTAGACAGGCGGACTGATCTGATTCCCCTTTTTTCCATCAGTGTTCTGTGTTGGAGAGCAGGAAGGCAGATAGAGATCTGAATATGAAGCTTGCCCTGAGAGGAGCTAGATGCCGGATGCAATATCGAATTCCAGCTGATATTTGTTTGAAGTACGCGTCCTCACTCATTGCATTGCTCATGCTGGCATGTCAGGAATGAGTTCCAAATTTGTCTGGCGTCCTCGTCTTACTTTATGTCCTATAATACTTTGTACATTTTTAACTTTCCTTCTCGCTTTCCTTATATTACCACTTGATCACCGTGGATGACTGACTCTCTAGTTTGGGTGGTGTACATATTTCCTGTTTACACACAACAATTGGAAGCTTTGTAGTGCCACGTCCACTGTCTCCCAAAGCCAGTTTTCAGTGTGGGTTGGATCGATCTCAAAACCTTTGTCTTGCTAGTTCTCAAGTATGATTCATGAACTTGCTATTCCTACTTTGTAAGCCTTCTCCCTGCGAATGGATTTCTGGGTCAGCTTCAGGGAAGCTTGGTGATTGTTAAGCGCAGCGTCTCTCTGTTGCTGTCTGTCTGTATTAAAGTGTATGTATGTATGTATGTATGTATGTATGTATGTATGTATGTATGTATGTATGTATGTATGCATGCATATATGTATGTTTGTATGTATGTATGCATGTAGAGGCGTGCGTGCGTGCGTGCGAGCGTGCGTGCGCGCGCACGCAGTGTGTGTGTGTTGTGTGTGTGTGTGCGCGCGTGCGTGCGCGTGTGTGTGTGTGTGTGCGTGCGTGCGTGCGTGCGTGCGTGCGTGCGTGTGTGTGTGTGTGTGTGTGTGTGTGTGTGTGTGTGTGTTACGCATAATGTAAAAGGTCGATTAACGTGAACTCTACTCAGTCTTTCAATACTCATGTTAGGCAATCAAATTGCTTTCTCAGTCTGGACATTAGACATAATTTACAGAATGTGTACACTGAGGAAGCAGTAATTTACTATCTGGCAATACAAAATGTTGCTTAAGATAAATATTCAGCAGCTTTCACATGTCTTCAACAAGCATCGTAGGGGGCCCTTCTTCCTTCCATTCTCTGCCACGTTTACAGAAGTCGGGGTCACAGAGTGACACAATCTGCTGGTGCAATCATCAGACAGAACCAGGTGAGCTTTTCATCCTCTCCCTGCCAATGTCATCCGCGGATGCAAGAAGCGGAAATACTAGACACGTGCGAGCATGCGCACTGAACGCAAGAATGAATGGGCCACACAGAATGTTGGAAGGGTGATACTGTTGTGTGGAGATGGGGGTTTCTGATAGTGCCTCTTTTTGAATGTCATGCACTTGGCAGTGAGTCCTAGATGCCTGAAAGAACGGAAGATAAGAGGAGTTTGAGCATCCTTTGTAACAGAGATAAATCAGTGTTGGCAAGGCAGCACGGTTTTAATGAGGGAAGATGAGAAGAGCAGTTTAAAGCCTCTTGTACGATGGGAGGAATATGAAAGAAAAATAAACTCTGAAGCTTCCCAGTTTAACACACACTGTGAATGTATCTGTCTGTCTGTGTGTGTGTGTGTGTGTGTGTGGTGTGTGTGTGTGTGTGTGTGTGTGTGTGTGTGTGTGTGTGTGTGTGTGTGTGTGTGTGTTCTTTATGAACAAATGATACTATACTTATTTTAAAGGAAAGAACATGTCTCGTGCCTCTGTCATATATTATTCTTTATTTTCATGCTAAGTAAGTTTGCACACGAATATTATGGTTGTTACATATTTTCATCATACATTTTTATCATTTTACCTTGGTTATGAATGTGAATCTCTCTCTCTTTCTGTCTCTCTCTCTCACTCTTTCTTTCTTTTTGTCTCTCTCTCTCTCTCTCTCTCTCTCTCTCTCTCTCTCTCTCTTGCTCGCTCTCTCTCTGGTCTGTGCATCTGTGTGGCATCTCAACCACAGCAGGCAGCTGGCTATTTCTTGGCGCGCACCAAATCATTGTGGATCAATGCCTCAGCTGTGGTCTTCGTTTTTATGTGAATCTATACTGTTGCAGTCTCTTGGCCTTGCTTCGTCTTCCCGCAAATTTTGGGCGCACGCCTCGCCGCTTTTGCCATTTACCAACGATTGCATCATAACTTCTCTGACCAGTTCAGCAGGGTGTCGGTTCTTCGAAGTTGTCAGTGGTGGCGCCTCCTTCGAATGGTCAGCTTCTAGCTTTGGACTTGTTTGCTGGAAGAGAGGTAGCTGTTGTGATCACGCCTTTGTGGCTTGGAAGGTCGAATGGTTGACTTGCACTTTCTGAGGCAATGGCTCTCCTGGCTGGAGACATAGATTTTATGCTCGTGTGGATTTTCACTCTGTGGATTTTCGCTGAAGGGGGGTAGTATTCAACATGGGGTCAAATTCAGTCATCACCAAAGATCTGTCTGTCTGTCTGTCTGTCTGTCTGTCTGTCTATCTGCCTGTCTGTCTGTCTGTCTGTCTGTCTGTCTGTCTGTCTGTCTGTCTTTCTCTCTCTCTCTGTGTGCTCATCTCGTATTCCCCCAAACAGTCACTCTGAAAATCCGCCCATTAGGACATTGCAAAAGGTAATCTAGTACACGTGTACCATTGAAGAGAAAACAGAGGCCCACCAATCTGGTTAGAGGGCCAAGCTAACAGTCAAGTGTTAAGAGGATCAAATCACGGTGGCGCCCACTGAAATAAAGCAATTTTTGCTGTCCATGTTAAGGTGCCTTGCAAGGTAGCTCCCCTTCCCCCCTTATTGGTTTAAACAAATTTCTTTCGAAATTGCAGTCACATACAGCTTTCCAGTAAATGTCAAAATTTGAACAGCAACCAGCAAGGGCTTCTAGTGTGTTCAGATGCTTCTGATTACATTTGTGGCAAAGATCATCGCAGGAGACCATCACAATTGCTATTCTAAATAGAAGACACGAAACTATACATACCCACGCGAGTACATACATATACATACACATACACATACACATGCACATCTTCGTACATTATACACCAATACTCATATGCATATATACATAAATGTAAACATGTACAAAAATCAAGGAAAGATTAAGAGTAGAAAGAAACTCGTGGAGAGCGTGGCAGCAGAGAGTCCTCAGAAGAGAAGCCCCCTTCAAGCAAGTGTTTCGGCCCTTATCTCCTGACACTCTAGGGGGGTTGGGCCACACCCGGTTCATGACTCCGGATGTCCCTCTGCTGCCCCTTTTTTTCCCATCTTGGGACGAGCCATGGCTGGGATTCGAACCCATGACCCTCTGGACATGCTCATTTTCCACTTAATGACTCGCGCTTTAACCACTGAGCCACAGGGACACCTGATATTTGTAGGGAAATTAAGCCTTATGAAGTTCACTTTTGTTCCTCCTTGACCAGATCCAGCTTGAACACCTCTCTGCCGCTTCTGCCATTGCTTTCAGGGCTCTGGTTTTTTCCTTCCCTGCAACTGAGAGCTGTTTCATGAGGCTGTATGCAGACGTTCCTACAAACCCTCTAGCTCCAATTTCTGCAGTGAGGACTTTGACCTGATAGCCTTCTCTCCTCAGGCTGTTTGCCAGATCAGCATATTTTTCAGTCTTGTAGATTTGAGCTGCCTCCATTCTGTTCTCATATGGCACCGTGAGCTCGATCATGATCAGCTGCTTGGTTGACTTAGAGTGGACTACTATGTCTGGTCTCATGCCACTCTTGCTGACGATCTCTGGGTGACTCTTCCATTCTGGGAGGTCTGCAGTGCACTCCCAGTCATCTGCCCCGTCCAGCAGACTCTGCCTGCATGTTTCGAGTGGCACTGTTGTTCTTGGCCATGATTTGCTGCCTCCTGCCGTGAAGAATGTTGCGGGTGCTTTTGGAGTCCTGATTTTCCCTTTTGTGGTGTTGGTACTAGCTCAGACTACTTGTACAATTTCTTTGAGCACATGGTTGTGCCTCCATGTGTACCTTCCTTGAGCCAGGGCTACTTTACATGAGCTTAGAACATGCTCCACTGTTTGTTTTTCATGGCAGAGGGGGCATGCAGGATCGTCTGTTTTCCCCCACTTCACCAGGTTTGCATTTGAGGGCAGAAGGTCATATGCAGATCTGAGAATGAAGCTGATCCTGAGAGGGGCCATGTGCCAAATGTCATTCCAAGTGAGACTTCTTTGGAGTACATTCTCCCACGTTGTCCATTGACCTTGCTGGCTCTGCTGGACTGCTTTTTGGAGTCTTTTTTGGTCTTCTTCTTTTCTCATCTCCTGAATCATCATGTCTCTTTTGGCTTTTCCTTTGGCCTTTGACCACCATTCAGTTTTGGTCACCCCCAGTCCCTGTCTGTCGGTCTGTGTGTGTCCTGTTATTTCTCTGATCTTGAGACTTTCTTTTGCAGAATCCATCGCCTCTTGAACTTTCCATTTTCTGCATGTCTTCAGCTGGGGCTTAATTGCTTCTACCACCTTGTCTCCTGAGTCCTCCAGCATGCTTTGAAGTCTGATCTTCCCTGCTTTGTATTCCTCCAGGATGGATTTCAGGGGTAGTTTCAGCTTTGCTTGGCGACAGTACAGCGCTATGTCAGTCAGACAGGGTGGGACACCAAGCCATTTCCTTGTGAACTTGTTGATTTTGGCTTCCATTGCCTCCACTATGCTGGTGCAGATGTCGTATATCATCAGAGGCCATAGCAGCTTTGGTATCAGCATGAACTGCAGACACCAGACCTTGTATTTGCCAGGGAGCCCACACTGGTCAATGGTCTCCAAGCCTTCCTCCGCCATCTGCTTGGTTTCTTTTGCTCTTTGTGTGTCTTTCAGCGTATCATCATACCATCTTCCAAGGCTCTTGACTGGTTCTTCTGTGACTGTTGGAATGGCCTGGTTGGCAACACTGAAGACCACAGATCCGGCCACTTTTCCTTTCCTCAGTGAGAGACTCCGTGATTTCTTTGGCTTGAACTTCATTCTGGATGAGGCAACTATGTCGTCCAGCCTCTCCAGCACATGACGTGTCTCGTCTTCTCTGGATGAAATCACTGTAGTGTCATCCATGAAGGCCTTGAGAGGAGGCATCTTGTATCCATCGCCAAGGTCTGTTTGTCTCGCGTTGTTTGTTGCTGCTTTCAAGATGAGTTCCATTGCCAGCACGAACAGTATTGGGGAAATTGCACAGCCCATTGCAATACCCACTTCCAAGTTGATCCAGTCTGTTGTGTACTCCTTGGTAGAGAACCGCATTGAGAAGCCATTGAAGTACTTCTTGAGCATGTCGCGGATGTTCTTTGGCACATGGTACATCTCAAGAGCCAACTGTATCATCTCATGGGGCACAGATCCATATGCGTTTGCCAGATCAAGCCACACTACGTCCAGGTCTCTCTTTTCTGTGTTTGCTTTTTGGATTGCGTCCCAGATCATTGTGGCGTGTTCTACACAGCCCGCCACGCCTGGGATGCCACCTTTCTGGACTGACACATCCAAGTACTTGTTTTCCATCAGGTACTTGGTCAGCCTTGCTGCCATGACAGAGAAGAAGATTTTCCCTTCGACATTCAGTAGTGATATTGGCCTGAACTGGCTAATGTCACTTGAGTTTTGCTCTTTGGGGATGTACACACCATCTGCCGTCATCCACTGGCCGCTGATCTTCTGGTTTCTCCAAGCCGATCGCAGCAGCCTGTGGAGCCACTCCAGCACCTTGGGACATTTCTTGTAAAGCTGGTAAGGTATTCCGTTTGGCCCTGGTGATGATTTGGCTCTGGCTTTGTCGACCACCTTCTTGATTTCCGCCAACGTTGGAGGCTTGCCATTGAACTGTTCCTCAGGGTTGGTTGGCCACACCAGACCTTGAATGTCGAGTGGTGCTTTGCTCTGTGGGTCAGAGTATGTTTTCCTCAGATGCTGCTCAAGAACTCCTTTGTCCACACTTAGGGTCCCAGATTTTGGCTGCTCAAACAGTGTTCTGGCAAACTGGAAGGGTCTCTGAAGAAGCGCTCTTGTGTCTTCTTCTTTTTGCTCTTCCTCTTCCTCGCAGATTCCGCTTTGCTGAGGGCACTGTGTTTTTCTTTCAGGTCTTTCCACAGTTTTTCCAAGCCTTGTTTTTCAGCTGGCAGTGCGGTCTTCATTTGCATCTTGAGGTTTTTCTTTTGGACCCTGATCTTGTCCATCTTTTCTTGGCGTCTGGATTTCTTTGGAGGTGTTTTCTCTTTGGGTAGTTTTGCTCCATAGGCGTCTCTACATGTGGCATACACAATGTCCCCATATGTGGCTAGTTTGTGTTCCAGGGTGCTTTTCCCTATCAGTGCATCGAGTCTAAGAAAAGATAGCAGTGAGAAAAATAAAGTAAAATGCATGCAAATAAACCATTCACACAATATTAACCTTCTCTGACACCTGAGAGAGAGAGAGAGAGAGAGAGAGAGAGAGAGAGAGAGAGAGAGAGAGAGAGAGAGAGAGAGAGAGAGAGAGAGAGAAGGGCTTTGCTCTAAGAGTTTCATTATCCATGTTCTCCCTCCCCACCACTCCCTCTAAAAATCATCTGATTGCAGATTGCTACACAGGGACGTGCCCAAAGCAAGTGTGCAGATGAACAGATGACGGTGATAAGCAAAGGTCGGAACAACAGTGAACATGTCAAGCAAACAATTTACCCAGAATACCGTGGGTAAATAAAAACAAGATGTGGGAGAGCCGGCATGTTTTCGATTCTGCTCCAAGACCCCGCTGGGAAATCAG
>JAMYXO010002446.1:17500-23773 GCA_033310375.1 Conus canariensis | reverse complement strand
GGTCCAACAGCCCCAGGGGCATACCATGAACGGGATTTACACCCCAAAGGGAAAACCCAACCGGGAAATTTTGGGCCCACAGCCCAGGGGCCCACACGGAACGGGTCCATAAACCCGGGGAAACCACACCCAAACCCCGGGCCCAAAAAGCCCAGGGGACAAAAACCTGGGAAGGGGCCCAAAAAAGGCCCGGGGCCCACACCCTAAAATTGGGGCCAACAGTTTAAAGAAACAACCGGGAAAACGTCCCCACACCCCAAAAGGAAAAACACCGGGGAAAAGGGGCCCCCACCCCCCCAAGGAAAAACCCCGGGGAACGGGTTCCAAAACGCCCAGGGGACACCCCGGGGAAAAGGGGGCCCACCCGGGGGACAAAACCGGGAACGGGCCCACACCCCACGGGACACACCAGAAACGGAACCACAAAACCAGGGGACAACCGGGAATGGGGCCCCGCACCCCAAAGGGATACATGGGCTCACGCACCCCCCCCAAAACCAACCCCAACCCACACACTCACACTCCCCCCCCCGACCCCCCCCCCCCCCCCCCCCCCTTAAAACCCCCCCCCCCCCCCCCCCCCCCTTCTATTTCCCCCCCCCCCCCCCCCCCCCCCCCCCCCCCCCCTCCCCCCCCCGCCCCAACCCCCTGCGCGCCCCCCCCACACACACACACACACACTCACAACAACACAACTTGAAAATTTTGACTAATTAGGACCTGGTTTGAACAGACACATCTTTTGGTGCGGTGTGGGTGTGTGTGTGTTTTGGTTTTGTGTGGGGCGCGCGCGCGGGCGCGCCTGTGTTTGGAAACGCACGAAACCTGTCATTTTTTAAAAGTTTTCCCTTCCCCTTTAGCCCCTGTTAACTTGGGTCTCCTAGGGCCGTCATCTCATTCCCCGGGTGTTCCCCTGTGCTGTGGTCCCTTCCCGGTTTTTCCCCCCTTGGGGCCTTTTGGTCCCGACCCCGGGTGGGGCCCCTGGGCTGTTAAGGTCGTTCCCGATGTGTCCCCTGGGTTTGGCCCCGTCCTCTTTCCCCCGGTGTGTCCCCCTTGGCCTGTGGTTCCAAATCCGGGTGTATCCCTTTGGGGCTTTTCAGGGTCTTTCCCGGTGTGTCCCCCTGGGTTCTGGTCACCTTTTACCCGGTGTCCCCCCGGGGGTTTAATAGCCCCCCTTTTTCCTTGGGCTGTGTCCCTGATGACAGCCCAGAGGAGACGCTATGAAGGGAACTACAGCCCAGGGTAACCACCAGTTACAGGTTGACAGCACAGGGGAGAAATGGACACTGACAGGGACACACACGCACACACACACACACACACGCACGCACGCACACACACACACACACACACACACACACACACACACACACACACACGCACACGCACACGCACACACACACACACACACACCAAGGCAAGGCAGGCGACAGAAAATCGCATCAGATCTGAACACTACACGCATATCCTGGTTCAGTCCTTGGCGAACGGAGCCAGAAAGACACAAAGGAGTAAACCGAAAAATACCGAGTCCTTAAACAACCCGAAACATTATGAGAAGACATAAAATCATTCGAAATTATTCGCCGTTTGACAGACTAACTGGCCAATCATTTGGAAGAAATAAATGACCTGGTGAAACTTCAAGGAACTGCTGAGTTCACTGAGAATGTGCCGCGCTGCAATCAGATGTAAATCACTGTTAGTTGACTCCTAGTTAAGATCCATATTCAATGCAAAAGTAACAGTGATTACAAAGAGGTCATTTCGGGACACTTATCAAATCGTTAGGATTCTTAACAAAACATTAACATTTCAAATCATTAAAGTTTTGTAAAATTTCAGATCCAGGCATGTAAAATAACATGTTAAGAATTTAAAATCTGTCGGGTATGACAAATTTGCAAGTTTATGCGGGTGTATGAAGTTCTTGGTGTTAAATTCAGGGCTGTATTGCTCCAGCACGAAAAGATAATCATTTGACTAAAAAAAAATCTCAAATGATCTTTTCAAACAGGGGTTATTGCGGATATAGACGAACTGATAATACATAATGCAAATTTTGAAAAAAAAAGAAAAAAAAAAGGATCAAATCAGTTTCAAAACTCTTGATTCTCGTGTATCAGCTTGACCCTGTGAGTCCGAAAACGCACACAGAGGGGAAAGGCCAACAGCAAAAAACAAAAATCCATGTTTACTAGATATTCTGTATCAAAATGTTTTAAACCGAGGTCACACTGTTAAGATCAAGAGTCGGTGGAAAGAACTAAAATGTACAATTATGTGTAATGCTGCACCGTTTATAGGAAGATTTGAGTACATTTGTAATACACAAAAGAGGAGGTTGGGGGGGGGGGGAGACGACAACGACAAGAGAGACCTCGCACCACGCACGCACGCACGCACGCACGCACACACACACACACACACACACACACACACACGTATTTATGTAATTCAACAATTCAACATGACATTCCTTGTTAAGCACCAAGTAAAGAATAAATGAGAACAATAATTTCATGACCATGCCATATCACAAAAAAGTATGATTATTAAACAGTAAAAGAAGACAATCAAGTCATATATAATTCAGGGATGAAAAATAGATATATAATAAAGATAGCTTGGAAGGGGTGGTCTTTCACATTAGCGGATAATAGCACACTTACACACACACACACACACACACACACACACACACACACACACACACACACACACACACACACAGTTTATGTTTGATGGGAGCCGGGCCACTGGCCAATCAAAAAGCGTACGTCAGCACTCGGATCGCCGAGCCCCGTTTCCCTCAACTAAAACTGCGTATAAGGTTGAGAGGAGGGGGGATGTGATCGTCCCCACCAGCAAGTTCTGTCTGGGAGACATTTTTTATGCCAGGATAAACAGCCCGAGAGTTCGTCCTTCACGATGTTTCTGTCTCGACCGGCTCCTACCGTGAGGTGAGTTTGCTACGGGCTCAGTTGGGAAGACTGGGACCACACAGTCGAGTTTCATCCATTTAATGGACGCGTCTGTGAGAGTGTTGCTCAAATTTCCTGACCAACAATGCAGGTGTCTGTATCTCTCGGACCTGGTTGACGCCAGGCTATATCATGATAGGAAGCGTAGAGTACAGCCCTGTCATGCAGTCTCAGACCGGAATGGAAATCCGTAGCACCATCTTCATCATCCTCATTCCCATCCATCAGCATAAAAAAGTATCAAATTCTGTGGCCCTTCATGCCCTGCTCTCATGGTGACCTCAGTTTCTATGTCCTCTCCACGTCTGTGGCTTTGATTTGATTCCGTCGGGGTCACCGGTATCGACGAGTCCATAGGGGCTGCCGTTGGACAGACGTGGTGGCGCGCTCCGGTGGGAGAGCTCACTCATGTCGGCTACGCGACTGCTATTGTGCTCAGTAGGAGGCTTAGTAGGTGGTGTCTTGCGTATGTTGGACAGAACAGGCGCCACTGAACACCACCGAAGTGATTCGGCAGCAGTGCAATGTCCCCTCCGGTGGGTTGCCTCTTGGCAACTTGACATTTACTGCTCCCTTTAGATTGCCGGTGCCGGGGCTGCGGCGGGAATGACCGGGCTGTGGCTGTGGACGGGGTGTCCGAATGAGCGGCGTGGGTGCACTGCCACTGAGGTGGCACAGAAGATGGGACAGCGAAATAAAACAAACAAAAAGATAGGAGCGTGAAATGTACGGAGCAGAAACGGAACAAAAAAAAAAAGGGGGAGGGGTCGGGGGGGGGGGGGTCGGGGGGGAGGTGGGGGCGAGGAGGAGAGGGGAGGGACGGGGCAGGGAGAAAACATACTGAACTGACAGTAAGGGGTGTGGCTATCCAGAATGGGTTTAGTCCAATGTTAGACCAACATGTCCAAGGAACCAGAGATCTCCGATATTTCCTATTTTGGCGAGTCGTAATGGAGAAGATACGGTCCTTTTTCTTCATGCTCTTTCGGGTTTCAAATATTGAGAATGGCGTATTCACGCGGCCAATCATCAAGGACTTTACATCTAAAAGGTCATAGGCAAAATGTAGATTTAGAACTGCCAGTTGATGCGCTTTTTGCTCTTTCTTGGATGATTGCTTTTTTGGCCTTTCTTGGATCATTCCACAAACCGCACTCCGACCCGACAACGCACTCCACTCCACCCCCCCCCCCCCCACTCTCTCTCTCTCTCTCTCTCTCTCTCTCTCTCTGTCTCCTTCCAGTTTCAGTTTCAGTTTCATCAAAGAGGCGTCACTGCGTGCAGACTAGTCCATATACGCTACATCACATCCGCTAAGTTTTGAGACCACACTACGCATGATTTTAAGCTGATGGATAAAGGAATTAACTAAGATGAACGAATTGAAGAAGAGGGTCTCGTGGCTACGACTTACCAGATGTCTGACCTACGCATTAGCCCAATGCTCTGGTCAGACCTTGTCTCCTTCCAATACGCACAAGTATTTAGGACTATACTTTTCCCACGAAATTGTGTGTCTCATCCTCTGGCTGCACAGGGTAACAAGGTGGTCATTGGGCTACCTCTACATGACTATACAATCGAGACATCCAGTCTACTTTTTGATGCCAGAGTGCAGCCAATGCTTCTGTACGGATCAGAAATCTGGGGTCTAGATAAAGTATGAAAATACACAAGAGAAAGTGCAGATATAGATACACTCATATCAATGAAAATTCTTAGCAGGGAAAAGGAAATTTAAGGGAGGCGAAGGGGGAGAGTGGGGGCGAGATCTACCAACTCGAGCTGAATTATTACTGGTCATGAAGATTGGGTTCATAAACTCGGCTGCGTGTAGACAGGGGATGGGAGAAGGGTAAAGGAAGGCTGAGGGAAGGAGGGGCTCGGACAGCAGTTGGGGTGGGGCTGAAAATGGAAGAATTACCTTTTGAACCCCTCACCTAGCTTTCCACTCCCTCTGTCCATCAGCATGAGAATTCGGACTAGGACATGTTCAGTTTTAGCTTGTTTGTCAAAATGAAATAAAAGGAGAATTCGGACCAGGACATGTTCAGAACGCCATCAGTTTTAGCTTGTTTGTCAAAATGAAATAAAAGAAGAATTCGGACCAGGCCATGTTCAGAACGCCATCAGTTTTAGCTTGTTTGTCAAACTGAAATAAAATCAATGGTTACTATCTATAACTGGCACTGTCATAGTCACGGTTTGAAGTGCATCTCAGTGAGCGCGAGCAAACCTGGGCTTCCCAGAATATAGGTCCAAATGAGCATATCGAGTAAACTAACTTGGTTACCACAAAACTAACCATCATTTGAAAATGTTTAGTGAGGCACTGGATTCTGAATTCCAGTATTAATATAATTCATTTAACATAACACAACAACAATCGCGTCGGAACCGGGGAGGTGAGGACAGGGGGTACAAGGCCCTTCCCACAGGAGAGCGGGTGGGAGGGAAGGTGGGATGAGGAGTTGGGAGTTCAGGGTGGGGGTGGGGGAGGGGAGGGTGTCAGTGGGACGACTGGGATGCGTGAAGATTCAAATCGTGAAATGTAAGGAATGAACACACTTTTTGCGTAGTAACCATAAATACAAATCACATTTTACCTGTAAGAGGAGTTAATACATATTCAAGAAAATAGATCTAGTTGCAAAGCGAGAGGACTGCAGGCGGAAATCCAAACAAATCTTAAATAAATGTCAGCGAACCGCCCAGAGAACGCGGACAAACGAGTCACCAAGACGAAACACAACTAGTTTCGACCTCTTAGGTCTTCATCAGGTGAGACATTAACGAATAAAACAATGAAAATTCACTTACCTTTGATCGCTTCAGATCACTTCGTAGGGTTCAGCGCAAGGAAGAAGGCGTTGAATGAGAACGAGGCTGTTGGAAGGGAAATAGTGAGCGAGTCAAAGTCGTAATGAAGATAATAATATTACTGATAGGAATACTAATAATGGTCAAAATACTGAGAGAAAAAAAAAGGGACAAGATTACTACCAATCTGTGTCAATAAGTATGGGTATGGGAGAAAGGAGAGTGGGTTAGAGGATTCTTAAACAGCAGGGTTGCCGTGGCAACAGTCCCAGAGGCGAAGGCGATGGTGATGTCAATGCCAGTGGTAGTATCAATACTAGCAATAGTATTACTGAATGATACTGCTAACAACGATAGTGAAGGTTAAGGTAATGAAAGCATGATACAGAAATATATTTAGAAAATACATTTTTATAATAATCAAATAAATAAATAAATGAAACATTAAAAATAATAATAAATTAAAAAA
>JAMYXO010002446.1:0-12500 GCA_033310375.1 Conus canariensis | reverse complement strand
CTTTTCTTTTTAAACTACTCTGTGAATATTCAGTCAGTGGCTGATGCTTAACAACAAAAAAACAATAAGCAATTGTTTAAGGACTTGCTTACATTGTCTCCAGCTTACACAGCATTCGTCAGTGTCACATCATAATACGACCTTTGCCATCTGTGTTTTTGTTAATTTGTGCCTTCACAATCAGTTTCAGCTGAGACTGATTCCACTTTGTTACTTATCAGATGAAAAGAAAAACAACGTAGCATCCAAAAGTAAGCCTTATTCCACACTCTTAACTGCAGGAGTCCATCAGTCACTCTCACAGGCGTAGTGCTTTTTCTTCTGGCTAACAGTATCATTCCCTACACCTGCTGAGATCTGATTCAAATATGAAACAAATGTTCATCAAGCCATGCCAGTTCTTTAAAAGGAAAACAGTGACATAAACATGATGAAAACAAAATAATTTCATAAAATCATCAGATTAACATAAACATGATGAAAACAAAATAATTTCATAAAATCATCAGATTAACATAAACATGATGAAAACAAATAATTTCATAAAATCATCAGATTAACAACCATAATATTCCACCAAATAGCCCAGAAACTAAAACTGAAACTCTCAACAACATTTAAAGAGAAGTAATGACTACGTTCATCATTTAACAGGAAGCAACGACTTTATTTACCTTCTTAACGATCATGCTGGTCTTTTGCCTGCTGTTGCGGCACTGCATCTGCACCTTAATGTTGTCTGTGCTGTAAGTCTCTTCCTCATCGCTGTCGCCTTGCTTTGGCACCAAGATATGGCACACTGCAATGCCCAACAGTTGAAGAAAATGTTAGCAACATAATTTCACACTTGGCATGAAGAAACGTAGAAACTATTCAGTTTGGGTGGTTTTTTTTTCTAAATCTTCTTATCTTTTGACTTAAATCCAGCAGAAAATTAATGAGGTTTTTGCACACATGCAAGCAAACAGCTCTGACAAAAAAAAATTAAATGCACACCATGGTGTGTTCATATTTGGAGATATTTACTTCCATGCACACATAATCTTCTCTCTCTCTCTCTCTCTCTCTCTCTCTCTCTCTCTCTCTCTCTCTCTCCTCTCTCTCTCTCTCATACTGGTTTGAGGGTTTTAAACATGCAAGACCTTGCTTTTGTAAACTAATCAGTGTAACATGCTGGAAACTCATATATCTTAAAGTTATCTTGACAAAACAGGAAAAAGAAAGCAGGAAAATGCAGAATGAAAAGGATGATTAAAAAAAACACACACACAGATGAACAAAAGCATCAGGGAGACAGAAGAGAAACAAGAGGGAAAAAATTACAGAGAAACTAAGAGAGATGGGAGGGGGTAAGAAAGATATTTGTTTTTATACATGGTTACTTTTCTGGTTTGATCTCTGGACACTTGGCTCCATTAAAGTCCGCTGAGCAAAACCAGACAAAATTTGGGAGGGGTAGAGAAAAGAGATGGGGAACCCAGATGTGTTTCTTGTTCATATCAAAAAGGAAGCCCATTCAAACTAAATTGGTCTTTCCGTCCAATAAAGCTGGAAGCCTGCAGTTTTATGTTATTACTTTTATCTATTTCATTGTGTTAAATGCCTTAACTAATGCAGTTCACGCAACAACATCAGAAAGCAAAGGCTGAGTCATACTAGTACCCCAAGGAAGTTCTTTAAGTTTGCAAAACTAAATAAATACCTCCCACGGAAAAGAAAAGTGTCTTATCTTTTTGATGCCATTTTCACACACACACACACACACACACACACACACACACACACACACACACACACACACACACACACACACAATCCCACAGTTTTCAAACACACAACTACATAAAAACAAGCGACCAACTTCAAAGCGTCCAATGAAAACCACATCCCAACAGTGACACAAAGTACAGTCACAAAGTGTAGGACATGACAGCAGTGTGATTCTTTTCCCAGACCTCAGCTCTAAAGATCTATAGGCCTGTGGGCAGCAGGTGAAGATCCTTGATGCTCAGCTTACAGACCTACTGCTGCCTTAACTCTCTTCATGTGTACATATTTTGCAGAATATTAAACAACACCAAGACCAAAATCCTCTAATCCATGGCTATGCTCAGCAAGTCACAGAAACGCAAATATATCCATAACACCCGATGAAGCATACAAAATGAAATCCCAGTTGTAGAACACAGTTGTGTTCTTTTTCTTCTTCTGCATATGCAGGCTGATACTCCTGCAGACGCTCACTGTAAAGACATCCAAACATTAATCGCATCTACCCAACAAAGGGTATGGAGTTTTGTGTGCATGACCGTTTTTTTATCCCGCCATTTAGGTGGCCATACTCCAACTTCATGGAAAACGTAGAAACCAGTGAATCAGGCACTTTCAACACACAAAAGCAAAACAACATGGTACTCAATGCTTTTTGACAGACCGACCTTTGATATCAACCAGATGGAGTCGTATGGACAGAGGCGTGTCGGAGGATGCCAACCGACTGTCGTTGAGGTACAACCCTATCTGCTCCACTCGCACACCAAGCACATCAGCCATCTGTGTCTGCAAGCTGTAGAACATGTCACTCTGAAAATAGACATGCAAAAAAAAGTACATGTTGTTTACCTGAACTCACTTGGGAAATCAAATATATACAAACATTACAGATCATGAGGTTTACTATCAATATCAAAACTATTACCACAGTCTGTAGTTCCATTGTGAAACCAGTATTTGTAGTTTTTGTAAGAATACTAGTCTTCACAACACAAAGGAGTCCTTCACGTTAAAAAGAAAGAAAGAAAGGAAAAGAACCCCAACTCCAATAAGCCCAAACAGTGTATCAATGGTATATACATATGTACAAAATTAGCACTCACACACAAAAAAAAACACAAAGAAAGTCAAATATCAACTTGCTTTTCATAAAAACACAATAATACAGGTTGACAAAAACACATTGTTTCAAGAGTTAAAAAAATAAATCACATTCCTCATACCATTTTCCTACACGAAAGATAAGATAAGATAAGATAATGTTGCTTATAGCCCAGCCGACCGAAAAGGGCCATATCAGGGCTGTCAACACGTTAAAATCAACTCACAATCTTTCATTCAAACAATTCTTTAAAAACCATCTTCTAAAAACCCATCCAAAAGTTTGTTAAAAAAAACTTTCCACTGTAAAACCTCAGATCCGATGAAAAATGTTAATCTCTTTCAAGAACTCAAAGATCGCGTCAGGCGGAAAGTCTCTGAACAAGGTTTTCATGGAATCTGCTGTAAAATGTTTGTGTCTGACATCGTGCAAGTCCCAACACTCTAAAAGAATATGTTTTTTAATATCATATTTGTTTTGGTTTTTTTTTCTAATCCACATCCTGCTATTAATACAAACAATATTTCACAATGCATTGTACTTGGACAAGGGTTCCAAGATTCCCTTTACAGTCTGTTGAACTTTGATCAACTGGAATAGAATGTAGTAATTAGTGAAATGAACAGACAACCTTTGACACAATTTCTGTTTCCGTAAGACCCGGCAAAACTTTGGTATATATTCCACCAGACCCTTACAGCGGATGCACAAAAAAATCCACTAGCATGTAGTATCACTCAGAGAGATGCCGAGAAAGCAGCAGTCAGATGGGTGGTGGGAGAGGGGGGGGGGGAGGGGAGAAGGGGCAGACTGGCCTTATGCTTCACTGACTGTGACTAACAACACTACAGCATCGACGTCTCTCTCCTCACGCACCAGATGACAGCTCTCAAGGGGTGTGATGCAGTACAGCCCGAAAAGTAACAACTCCCGAACCATTACAGGGGCCTCTTTTCAGTCTCTCCGGAGAAACAGAGAGCAGCCAGTGACAGATGCATCCTCCGACGTGCCACGAGTGGCGGAGAGAGGCATTCCAGCGGAAGGATACATGGGGCACACATGGTCCTTGGTAAGCCATGGTCAGGTAAAGAACAAAAGGATACTTGGAGAAAAGTTTGATATAGTTTAATACAGAGGTAAGAGTGGAACAAGGCCAGCAGTACTGCTACAGAGGTTAGTGTAAACCAAAGGGTGGAAGACTTACACATGACAGTGTTAGACAGAAAAGGTAATAGCGGGGCAAAAACCTGACATCTTGTGGTAATCTTTGGCAACTGAATGGAACAATGTGGATGTAGTTCTACGCTTGGGCTGGAAGCATAAGACACTTTTCCCAGTTGTCATACTAATGCGTTGGCCACAAAACTTGACAAAACATGATTGTGACAAGAGAGAGTAAACAACACAAAACAGTGAACTGACAGTCACAGACAAACACAACCTTTTGTCGTAACGAAATGACAGATTACCTTGGACATGGAAAACGGTGGATGTCGTTGATGTGATGCACACGCACCAGCTGGGAGTCGTTCTGCACAGGACTGTCCACTATCACCACAGGGGGGTCTGTGGCGATGTCTAGATTCCTTTCCTCTGTTCTCCTTTGATGGAGTCTATGGCTCTGAAACGAGCAAATAAAATGATGATACTCAGTTCCAAACAAAACACAGCGCCCCTACCACTAGGCTAAGAAACTGTAAACTACCTTTAACATACTTTAATGGGGTGCATGTATGGGCACACAAGCACTGGTACGAGGGTTGGAAACTAAGTCCGTAGCCCAACCACGAAGGAGTTGGGCTACATCAGTTCAATTTGGTGCACAATTGCACCTGCCTTTTAAAGATGACGTACAAAATTTGAAGTCTGACGTCATGCTAGTTTTGACGTAACAGGCCAGCGGAGTGACCAACCTTCCCTCTTTGCGTCAAGATGGAGAACCTCCAGAACAGAGCCGTGATATATTTCCTCTGGCAAAAAGGCTTGTCCCCCAAAGCCTTCCATGAAGATATGGCGAAAACATGCGGTGAGTCTGCCCCTTCTTACTCAATGGTTAAGAAGTGGACTGCTGAATTTAGGAGGGGGAGAAAGAGCATTGATGATGATGACTGTCCTGGCAGGCCTGTATCACAGTGCATTGAAGAAATCATTGTGAAAGTTCATGACCTGATAATGGCTGATCGACGACTGACTATCAGATTCATAGCCAGTGAGGTGGGGTCTCCCACACCACAGTACTTGCCATCCTGAAAGAACACCTGGCCATGAGGAAGGTATCCGCACGCTGGGTACCAAGGCTTCTGACTCTCGACAGAAACGCACTCGGTTCAAAATGTCGCGCGACAATCTTCGCCAGTTTAACACTGATCCAGAAGGCTTTCTCCAGAGGTTGGTTACCATGGATGAGACCTGGTGCCATCACTTTACGCTAGAAACAAAAAGAATGTCAAAGCAGTGGAAACACATGGACTCTCCCCCTCCCAAGAAAGCCAGGGTCACTAATACGGCGGGCAAGGTCATGACATCAGTTTTCTGGGATGCCGATGGGATCCTGTTGATTGACTTTCTTGAACACGGGCACACTGTGACGGGAGAATATTACTCTAATCTACTGCAGCAATTGCGAGCAGCTATCATCGAGAAACGCCCTGGAAAGTTGAACAGAGGCGTTCTCTACCTTCAGGATAACACACCTGCTCACCGCTGCAATATTGCCATGGCAACCATTCGTAACTGTGGATACGAACTGCTCCAACACCCCCACATTCGCCAGACCTGGCCCCCTCCGATTACTACCTGTTCTCGTTTCTGAAGAAACACCTTGCTGGAATCAGATTCAGCACAGATAATGAAGTGATGGAGGCTACAGAGGCGTTCCTATGGTCCTAACATAGAACCTTCTTCCGCAAAAGGATCCAGATGCAGCAGAAGCGTTGGGAGCGCTGTGTGGCCTTGAGAGGGGACTATGTTGAAAAATAACAGGTGAACAGACTCTTGACGCCTTTCCTTCATACTTGGGCCACGGGCTTACTTTCCAACCCTCATAAGTGTTCCTATGTGCACATGAATGTGCTTTGAATCTCTGAACTTTTTTTCTTATACCATGCTGTCTGATATCCTGTGCAAATTCTTGAATTTCTTTTACACACACACAAGCATACTCACACACATGCATGCATGTGTACAATAAACATACATGCACTGTCAGACACACAAACACACGTACCAGACATGCCCATAAATAGTGATACACATACAACAGACACGTACACAAACTCAAAAAAGATGCGCATGAGACATACAGTGATAAAAACACAAGTACACATGCAAAGATTCAGAGCCACATGTACAAAACTGACTTTGACACTACACGTCAAGAATACTTACACTAGAAGAAGCTAGCGACATTTATGCTATTATCACTATACTGACTAATCAGAATGTATAAGTTCACAGTTTCATGGGGGAGAAATGTAGAACATGAGATGACAAAAAAATAACTGACACTTTACAAACTCTTGTCAGAAAAAAACACAGAGTTTTGTAGATGAACTGATAATACAGAATATGTCTCTTGTTTAAACTGAAATGGAAGAAAATGATTAAAATCCAGGTTTTATTTGGTATAAAAGATATTCAGTACTATATTGTACATAAGATGTTTATGACAAACCTTCTGTGGTTTGGAAAAAACATGAATAAAACTGTGTAAAACAGTATAATTAAGTTAGACTTGAAGTTTTTACAACAACAAAAAATGTCTTTGAATGATGAATCACAATCAACTTCCATAAATCTGAAAGCAAAGCTTGGTACATACTTGGTTTAAACTTTGGATAGATTGTTTACGACACATCTTACACACAACACTCATTTTTTGAGAATAATTAGTTGAAAAATAATGAAGCAAGGTTCACAAAATTGTCACAGGATTATCAAACAATCTTTGGATATTATGCACATACATTTGTAAGATACTCTATTCTGCTGTTACATAGGAAAACATGTCAAAAATCTGCAGTTTGTAGGTGTCTTCTTTCAAAGGGTGTTAATTTGGCTCTTGCTATAACTCACATGTACATATACTAATATTCAATGGATGCTCTGGTCTGAACTTATTTCTGTTATGTATCTAGCTATTCTTTCATGCATTTAGACATATTTCATTCAGACCAGATGTTTTGATCAGAGTTTATCATCATCCAAAAATTTTCAATTCTCCTGAGCCCACCTTTGGACATTTGGTCAAATACACCCATGAACACACAACCAATATGTAAACCCACTATGCATACATGCACGTACATACACCTACTTGAAAGCATCTTTCATGGCCTTGCTGACCCGTCTGCGTTTAGAAGGGAAGCGAGTCGGTGGAGGGGGAGGAACTGGAGGCGAAGGAGACCTGATGATACTGACATCTTCTGTTGACTGTAGGCTGAAACCCACAGAGTTCATGCAAACTGACAGACAAATTTTGTTCAAACTGAACCCAGTTCTTTACTGTTTCAATCCTTGATTTGTAACTTATGGTACACAAATTTTTTTTTTTAATCAAGAAGAAAGCTTGTAAGCTTTGTTACAAACTGACTGTGCAGCGTTCGAATCCCATCAGAGTCATGTGGGTTTTTCTGCCCGACCGGCTCCTACCCAGAGTTGAGTTTGCTGCGGACTCAGTTGGGAAGACTGGGACCACACAGTCGAGTTTCATCCACTTAATGGATGCGTTTCTGAGAGTGTTGCTCAAATTTCCTGACTAACACTGCAGGTGCCTGTATCTCTCGGGCCTGGTTGACACCGGGCTATATTATGAAAGGAAGCGTAGAGTACAGCCCTGTCATGTAGTCTCAGACCGAAATGGAAATCCGTAGCATCATCTTAATCATCCTCATTCTCATCGATCAGCATTAAAAAAAATGTCTCAAATTCTGTGGCCCTTCATGCCCTGCTCTCATGGTGACCTCAATTTTGATGTCCTCTCCACGTCTGTGGCCTTGGTTTGGTTTCGTCGGGGTCACCGGTATCGGCGAGTCCATGGGGGCTGTCGTTGGACGGACATGGTGGCGCCCTCCGGAGGGAGAGCTCACTCATGCCAGCTCCGCGACTAAGCAATTATTGTCGTCAGTAGGGGGCTTAGTTGGTGGTGTCCTGCGTAAGTTAGATCAGAACAGGTGCCACTGAACACCACCGAAGTGACTCGGCAGCAGTGCAGCGTCTCCTCCGGTGGGTTGCCTCTTGACATCGACTGCTCCCTGTGGATTGCCGGTCCTGGGGCTGCGGCGGGGCTGACCGGGCTGTGGCTGTGGACGGGGTGTCAGAATGAGCGACGTGGGTGCACTGCCTCTGAGGTGGCGCAGAGGTTGGGATAGCAAAAAGACAAAACAAAACAAAAACAAAAACAAAAAAATCTGACTGTGCAGCATTGTCTCATTTACATCAAAATCCTTTTCACGAAGCACATCCATGTTCATTTTCATACAACAGATTTCTCAACATTAAACACTATCTTATTCTCTGTACAAATGCAAATACAAAATTGTTAGTCAATCGAATGATCAGAGCCTATCAATTTCAGGGATTTAAGCTTTCTGTCAATGGGAGCCCTAATTTAACAAAGGGTAAAAGTCCAGACATGAAAGTGAACAGCAGAACATCAACAAGTAAGCTATCACATGTGTCAGCCATCACAGAAAGTAAAAACGAAAAAAAAAAAAAACCAAACAAACAAAAAAACCCACAAATACAGTTTAGGTCAACCTTCCAACCCTAATTTCGTTTGCCATGTTACCACAGTATTTTTTTCTTTCTTGTTTATATGGAGGCGCTTAACAGAGAGGTTTCCCTGTACCTGTTTTCGTCTTCGTCCCAGTCATCAAGGTCAACGACGGATGAAGTGCTGGGAGTGTTTGAAACACATAATTTCCTCCTTGGTCTCCGTGTAGTCTGAGTTTCCGGCACATCATCTGTCAGGTTCAGAATCGGGTCAATCAATCAATCAATTAATCACACACAGCTTTTTATCATGGCCAATATCACAACACATGGCCATCTTATGGCTATTATAATATATCAAACTGTGCAATGTTTTAAACAATAATAGGCTTGCCATTAATCTTGCTGTTAAAACAAGAGAGCTGTACAAAACAATACGTCAAAAAACCAGACAACATACCATTCCATAACACAGATCAAGTATGTGAAGTAGCTTAAGGCCTAACAATCCTGTAGGAGCAATATTAGGGCTTTTCTACAAAATGTGGATTGAAGCAAATATACTGTGTTACATATCAATGTCAGAGTGTGCGAGTTACATACATGGACTTGTGTGAATTGGAAGGGTGGGAATAGATTTCCGATTTGCAACAGTTCGTAAAGCTCTTCTTGAAACCCTTACCTGGTTCAGGTGGTTTGTCCGTATCGTCACTCTGTTTAGAGAAAAGTGCTCACTAGGTGCTTTGTTCGTGTTGTCACTCTGTTTGGAGAAAAGTGGCTTGCGAAGCATGTTGGACAGTAACAGTGTCGCCCTCTGCACACAGCTAGAGTAAACATTTGTGACGTGGGACTGAATTTCTGGTGCATCTTCAGGGACGTCACTGGCAAGTTTACTTAGCCCCCGTTTGGTGGCCCGTTTCTTCAGAGCAGGCCGTTGAGGTGGAGCGTCTTCGATGATCTGGACGTCAGGATTCTGGACAAGAAGAAGAAAATGCAATCTTTCACTAACTTCTAACATCTGTGCTTGATACTCTCTCATGTAGTATCTACCTTCATCATACTAAAGGGTTTGACATTGTAGAGAGAGGTTCAAGTGGCGAGCTGGGTGTTGGACAGACTGGCTTCTTCCAGAGTGATGTTCAGCTCAGCCAAGGACAAAATTATCCCGCAAAGCCTCTGAATTAGTGAACAGCTGTAAATCCCCTCAATAACAACACTCATAACAATGAAACAGCTATAAGCACATTACTCTGAAAAAGTGCAGACATGCAGATCAGAGGAAAATGCTTTGGTAATTAAGTCACAGGACTTGTAATATAATGGAAATAGAGGTTTTAACATTACCCGGTGCTGACAACACAAATACTATTTGACTTAGTAAAACAATCTTTCTGTTATGCCTTCTTCAGTTCTTGTCATCAAAATTAAGTGATCTATCTTAAATTAATTAGCTCAAAGAAAGTAAATACAAAAGGCGGTACATTAAACTAATTTAACCATAATATTTGTGGGGGGAGGGGGGGAGACATCCTTTGAAGTTATTGGGGGGGGGGGGGGGGCGGAGGAGACATCCTTTGACGTTTTTTTTTTTTTTTTTTTTTTTTGTTTTTTTTTTTTTGGGGGGGGGGAGGAGACATCCTTTGAAGTTTTTTTTTTTTTTTGGGGGGAGGGGGGAAGAAATCCTTGGAAGTTATCTTCATCAAGTTAGTTTTTCTTTTTAAGAGAGCAGCTTCACAGAAAACAAATCAAATACATATAACACACAAAATAAAGGGGGAAAGCAAGCCTTCTTAAATGAACAGTACTTACCAGACAAATGAATTCATAACAACGATGTCTTCTACTGACATAAAAAATAACACAAACAAAAATATGCATAAAGCGATACTCCCTAGATGGCTGTGTAAGTCTAACTAAAGAAAACACACTAACTTTAACTGTAATTTTGAGGGAGAACGACAGACAGACAGAGAGAGAGAGTGAGAAAGATAGAGACAGACAAACACTCTGTGTGTGTGTGTGTGTGTGTGTGTGGTGTGTGTGTGTGTGTGTGTGTGTGTGTGTGTGTGTGTGTGTTTATGTGTACTGTGTGTGTACATGCATGCATATGTGCGTATGTGAGTGTAGGTGCGTGTCAAGAACAAGTAAATTTCTAAAATGATAATGTGTATGTAAAACCTTTATCTGTGCTTAGTCATTCAGTCTTTTGTTTCTCTCTAATAAAGTCTATTGTACACACACACACCACACACACACACACACACACCACACAACACACACACACACACACACACACACACACACACGTTCTTTCATCTGAAATGAGACATCATGTGTGTGCCATGTTGCTATTCAAAAGGTAGTCAAAGAGACTGTCTCTTTTAATGGTCTGAACAGTCTGACCTGGGTGTGTGTCAGATGCAAGTGATTCTATTCTGCTCTTAATCTGCCCTATCCTTCCTGATTCTTGATAAAGGGCAGCGAGCAGTCCTCTCTCACTAGTCTCAGATATTCCCTTATTGCATTGTATGCATCTCAAAGTATAGATATATGTTTATCATGTCTTAATACTTCACTTCCAATTGTTAGTAGTCAGACAATGCAAATGTGACAGTATGATAAGGAAAAAAGTGTTGACCTCATTGATCTCCCTTTATTTCAGTCCACCATAACTATGACATTGTGTTGGCAAGCAATGCAGAAATCTGTGGCATCTGTTTTGAAACCACCTCTATTTCCCATTTCAAAAGAAATTAACACCAGACTGGCATTTGCATCCTTTTCATAAAGAGAATGAAAGATATTATTGTTGTGAAGTTCTGGACCTTTAATGTTATGAAATCCTGTTTTTTGTTCTAAAACAGAAAATGTGTTTGCCGCCAATGTAAAAGAGACAGATTTTACCAATAAACTGTCTCTCTACATAAGTAACCATTTTGTCAATACATGGTCAAAAACTGAGAATTCTTAGTTTTAGTTTTTGACAAGGCAGGATTAATGTGAAGTTGTAGGTACTAGTTAACTTTAAATTTCAGTTTCGTTTGTGACACAGAATGATTATTTTGAAAGTTACAAATAGTTGTAAAATCTAATCTTCAAAACATGAAGTACATAATCATGAAAATTTCAGAGCTCAAGTCTTCATACTGGATTTTGTTTTAGCCTAAAATCAGCATACCTTTCAACAGAACAATGAAATTAGAGATTTCAAAATAAATCTTTTCATGTCATAAAAATGGACACCATTTCATGCTTAAAGGCCAAATTTGTGTCATCTGTAATGTTTCGTGTGTTATTCAGATTGAATGATGTTTGAACATGAACACTTTCTGATGTTTACTATTGTTAACCCTTTCGCTGCTTAGGAACTAAGCTTAAAGTTAAATCTATTTGCAGGTTTTTTTTTTAAGAGTATTAATTTTAAAAAAATTCTATTGACTTTCTCACTGCCGAAGACGAGATTATCAATTATCAATAGAATCTAGAGATTTCACCTCTTTGAAAACATCCTCTGTTTTGTAAGCAGTGTAAATATAAAACGAGGAATATTCCAGACTTCCCATGATGAGTATACTCGACGGCCATGGGAACGAAGAGTACACGTCCTTGCCATCGAGTTATCTCGTTAAGCTACCCACCCGCGGAAAGGACCATAAATGCCGAGTATGTCAACACAATGATGGCATTCTCATATTACTCATCATGAGTCATATCACAACTCAAATGTAACGCCTTAACCTCTGTCCATATATCCACTCAAGATCTCATTCGTCTGCTTCACAACCAAATAACACTATCAACAACAACAAAAATGAAAATGCATTATTTCAGATTTATCAATTTTCTAATTACACATACATTCACCTTTAAAGACTCAATTCCCCGTATTGGCAAAATTCTATTTTTGTTAGAA
>JAMYXO010002445.1:20000-22500 GCA_033310375.1 Conus canariensis | reverse complement strand
CCCAACTGTAACCCATACCCCAGCTTTTATCTCTGTCCCCGGCTTTACCTATGCTCGCCCCCTACCCCAAAATTTTACCTCTACCCCAGGGTTTACCTATACCCCCCCCCCCAACTTTTACCGCTACCCAGGCTTTACCTATACGCCTTCTCAACCTTAACCCATACCCAACTTTTACCTCTGCCCAGGCTTTACCTATACGCCTCCTCAACTTTAACCAGTATCCCAGCGTTTACCTATACCCCAGGTTTTACCTATACGCCACCCCAACTTTAACCAATACCCCAGTTTTTACTTACACCCAAGCTTGACCTATACGCCACCCCAGCTTTAACCGGTACCCAACCTTTACCAATACTCCATGTTTTACCTATACACCACCCCAGCTTTAACCAGTACTCTAACTTTTACCTATTTACCTCAAGTTTTACCTATACGCCACGCCATCTTTTTTTTTTTTTTTTTTTTTACCTTTACCAGTGCCTCAACCGTCGCATATGTCCTTGTTCCCAGGCACGCCTATGTCATTGCTCAGAATGTGGTCAGCCTTCCTCAACATTTGGCTTTTCGCTTATTCCAGTTTTTACCTAAACCCTTAGTGCAACTGTTGCCCATAGTCTTGCCGGTTGATCACGGCTATCTCACAATACTTCCCCCCCCCCCTTCTCGCCCCCACCCTACTTTACCCAGTCTCCTTTTGCCCTTTTCCCCACCCCCACCTTACTTTACCCCTTAGCTTCCTCCCCTCGACCCCTTCACATACCCTCCAGCCGCCCCCTTCCATTCCCCTTTCAACTCGTGGAGGCGTCTACCGGGTACCACCTGTGTCTTGTGGGATCCTAGAGAGACAAATCACTTACTACGGTGAGTTTTTAGTGTCAGAAGATGTCAATTTCCTCACAGAAAAAAAAACCATCGTGATTATTGCAGTGGTTAAGTGACATTAGTGATGACGTTGTCATTTGGCATTGACACCACGCCGGAAAGCTTCAGACAAATAGCTGTGACACTTGGACATGCGTATGGGGCATTGTTGAATAAATGTTGATCATCAGGAGGGAGTGACAGCACATAAGTGCTGATATTCGTCTGAGCGAAAAGGTTTTATTTCTAAGATGTTTTGACACGCATTGGTTTGAAAAATGCTCTTGAAATTGTAGTACTAGTTATTTTGACGCTAGTATTGAATTTGGCATTCCAGAAAGCCATTTACTGAAAAGTCATGAAAAGTCGTATACAGGTGTACATGTATTCCTTTCGCGATCAAAAAGAAAATGCTCGTACTGAAAACGGTCACATAAGCCATGAAGAAAAGGTGGGAGAGTTTCAGGATCCAGGTGGTATAGAAACAACACAGTATGAATGCCACTCGTTTCTCGCACCAATCAGAGAACGTTTGGAGTTTCAGGATCCAGGTGGTATAGAAACAACACAGTATGAATGCCACTCGTTTCTCGCACCAATCGGAGAACGTTTGGAGTTTCAGGATCCAGGTGGTGGAGAAACAACACAGTATGAATGCCACTCGTTTCTCGCACCAATCAGAGATCGTTGCTGCTTATGGTTCGGGGAAAAAACAATGGTGGTGCATTGTTAGCCAGAGTGTTCCCTCCTGACTTCTTTCCCTCAAAGACAGTGTTCATCTCGTCAGTGTAAAAGATTGTAGTGGGGTTTTAAACGAAAAGAAGCTGAAGGTGAGACGAGACTGTTTAAAGATTTTTTTTCATGTATGTCGTGTGTTTATATATATATATATTATATATATATATATATATATGTGTGTGTGTGTGTGTGTGTGTGTGTGTGTGTGTGTGTGTGTGTGTGTGTGTGTGACAGTTTAGCACTGGGGGAAAACAGGTGCGGGTTTGCAATTCCTCCGTCATTATATTAATGACTTGACAAAGATGCAAAAAGAAACGGACAAAGGGGGGGGGGGGGGGGTTGGGGGGAGAGAGAAAATGAGAATGAAAAACCAGGCAAATAGACTACAAATATAAAATTCTTCACTAGCAAGCATATGGAGATCATCGTAATCCTCCTTAAAGACAGAACCATTCATATCGCCTGCTCCCAGGCCTTTCGTTTGCGTACGTCGGAGGAGCGAGGGGGGAGAGGGGGGGGGGGGATGAGTCTTCGCCGCCGGATTGTGAAAACTTCCTCACGATTGCGATCTGAAGAGCCCGCCTCTCACCTGGTGCTGACTTGGAAGGCGGAGGAGTAATGGGACCCTGGGGGAGAGGGGTTTCCCCATTGGTGTTTGTCCCCACACGAAGCATGGTGATTGGTAGGTGTACCCGACAAAAAGTTCATTGTTTGGCTTTGTTTATCTCCCTAGTCACCGCTGATGTCCTATTGTCATCTCAGTGTCTCTCGGGCTGTCAGGATCGGGCGGAACGCTTGGAGAAGAAAAGGGGGGTAGGGTGGGGTGGGGCAGGAAGGGTGGAATCGGATGTAAGAAGGAGAGAGGGAGTGGGGTGGCGGGGCAGGGAAGAGAGGGAGC
>JAMYXO010002445.1:12500-17500 GCA_033310375.1 Conus canariensis | reverse complement strand
TTATGTTTGTTTTTTTTTTTTATAATAGACGCGCGCACGCGCACATATACGCACACATAAGCACATATACAAACGCGCGCGCGCGCGCACACACACACACACACACACACACGCACGCACGCACGCACGCACGCACGCACGCACACTCACACACGCACGCACGCACACTCACACACACACGCACGCACGCACACACGCACACACACACGCACGCACACACACACACACACACACACACACACACACACACACACACACACACACACACATATACACACATAGTATTGACATGAAAACAACAATTATGACTCGCGAACGTAAGCAACTATTTAATGTATAAAGACGTACAGACGAAATTGTCACTGATGTCGGGGCACACATTTTGAGCCTTTTAAAGACAGTTTTACAGAGTACGCAATCACACACGCGCGCACGTTCACTCACACAGAGACACAGACACACACACACGCACGCACACACACACACGCACGCACATGCACACACACACACACACACACACACACACACACACACACACACACACACACACTGTCACGAACTGTCAAATGTTTTAGGGCGTGCGTCTATGCTCTGCGTGTTTACACATGTTTATGTATGTGTGTGTGTGTGTGTGTGTGTGTGTGTGTGTGTGTGTGTGTGTGTGTGCGCGCGCGCGCGCGTTCCTCGCGTGCACGCTTCACGCGCGTTATTCGGTGTCAGCTAAAAGTGGCATCAGTGTACAGACATCCTGTGCAGCCCATGCTGATCACTTGGCTCACCTTGAGAGCAACAAAGTTCGAGTTCCGTTAGCCTTGACTAGGAACATTCGTCTTCTTTTTTTTCAAGAGCCTTGGAGGGAGGTCTTCGGGTGTGGACCGCGCCGGTAAGGTTTGGGTCCTCCGAGCCATCGTTGTGACGCTAGTTTGTGTCCGCGGTGAGGTGTCTGGTTCTCCAGAGCCTGTATAGTCCCCAGAGCTCACTCACAGGTTTTGGCCTTTCACTCTGTTCTTCTTGTGTGTGAACTGTCCATCCCCAGTGCTCCACTTCCCTTCATCATCACCAGCCATTCCTTCAGCAAGTTATCCCCTGGAGATTGCGCCCTGGGACCTTCATCTTCATGCCCACTTCCACGCCCCAAGTTCAAGAATTCTTGTCTGCGCTCGCAGGACTACATTGCCTGCGTGCTACCATCCCCCACAGTGCCAGCAGTTAACCCTTTCCCGGGCGCGGGTGCTTGGACTTTTGGATACCTTTTCGTTTGCTTTTGTTTTGTCTGCTCTCAACCTGTCCTATAAGTATAATTAATTCATTCAGGTTCTCAGCATAATCATCCTCATCCCCATCCTCCTCATCATATGTGTTTTGATGTATGTTGTTTCGTGTGATTCTGTCGTTGTGGATTTGTGTACAGTGAAGTGTCATTAAATGTTGGAAATGGAACTGTGTTAGTGGGTTAGTGTTAGAGTAAGAGTGGGAAAGGGTGTGGGTCTTGGTTTCGTGGGCACTAGGCCTGCGTTACACACACACACACACACACACACACACACACACACACACACACACACACACACACACACAGGGACACACACATGCACACAGGGGAGACAGACAGACAGAGACACACAGACACAGACAGACCGACAGACTCCACCTGATTTTTCTGAAGGCGTATTCCGTCTTTCGCCACACACACACACACACACACACACACACACACACACACACACACACACACACACACACACAGAGAGAGAGAGAGAGAGAGAGAGAGAGAGAGAGAGAGAGAGCGACAGACTCCATTTGATCTTTCTGAAGGTATATTCCGTCTTTCGCCAGAGCAATAGAAATAACACAAGTGGTCTACAGATTCGGGTTATCTGTTAGGTGAGGAAGATGGAGGGAAGAGAGAAACTAGGATTCTTAACGTGAGAACGTTTTCAAGGATATAACAAACGCATAACAACAACAAAAAATCATGGTGATAATTACTCCCCACCCACCTCCCCTTCGCTTGCGACTAAACGTGATCTTTCGTCTGAATGTTACGCTAAGAAGGGCACAGAGTGTGCCGAATGATTGTCATTACAAGTGATATCCCGATAAACTAATGACAAACTTCACACTCCGACTGACCGATCCAAAAATGGATTGTATAGAATCTCACTGGCTTCAAAATATCATTATCACTGTTTTATGTGATGGAAATAGTAATGATCATAAACAACTTTTTTTCATGAAAGGAAACAGTAGGGTCTAACTAAGACATCAGATAATGAATTAAAAGGAAGAAAACTTTATAACGCTAATAAGCCATGAGCAGTGAAAAGAAATACTAATACTTTTTCAGGCTTCTGGCACTATTCAGCTTTCCGAAGTTGTCATTGAAAGGCCTACAGAACGCGCCTCAACTTCAACATGTTTTTTCTTCTGTAGGCATTTAAAGGCCATAAAGTTCATATAGTTACCTAATTTCCTAAATAATAAAAAAAAATTCTATTTTCTGAGTCCTAATTTCTGTTTCTTTCACGTCTCTGCCAAGTCAAAACATTGTTCGTGAAATCATTGCTTTTTTGTTGTTGTTGTTGTTTCAATGGATACGGTTTTTTTCTGAAATATACTAAAATCGTACGCTCTTGGAAGCATATAAGTATCCGTACTGTAGAACTCTCTCTCTCTTTCTCTCTGTCTCTCTCTTTCTGTCTGTCTGTCTCTCTCTTCTTCTTTTTCTTCTTCTTCTCCTTCTTCTTCTTCTTCCTCGGCACATTAAATCGGGCCTGTAACCATTGAGGTACGTGATGTACAGTACAGACCGACCAGATATGACATGTTGATTTACAGAGGGGGCAAAAGCAGGTTTCCCGTCCACCACTGCGTCAATCGCTAATATACTGTGAGGCACGTTGAAAGAAAGCTTGGCCGCGCGGATCCGGAAGTGGCTGTTATTGACGTCACATCCGCTTCCTGCGAGTCACAGTTTGTTGGAGAGAACGGGTTTGTGCCGAAACAAAATAATGAATAAATAAATGAAGTTCCTTGCCCCTCCTTTGCTTTTTCTTATTATTCGTTATTCAGCACTTTTTGTATACATGTCTGTGTCAGTCTCCAAAAATTCGTTTGAAATTCCAGCATTTCGCACAGTGTGTGTGTGTGTGTGTGTGTGTGTGTGTGTGTGTGTGTGTGTGTGTGTGCGCGCGCGCGCGCGCGCATGCGTGCGTGCATGCGTGCATGCGTGCATGCGCGTGCGTGCGCGTGCGAGCGAGCTTGCGTGAGTGCGAGTGTGTGTGTAGGTGTGTGCGTGCGCGTGTATGTATGCATGTGTGCGTGTGTGTGTGTGTGTGTGCGCGCGCGCGCGTGTATGTGTGTGTGTGTGTGTATGTGAGAGAGAGAGAGAGAGAGAGAGAGAGAGTAAGTGATAAAACCAGTATTGCAAATCCGAAGCCGATGAGGTTATGTTGGGGAGGAGGTGGGAGTAGGTCTAAACTGATAGAAAATCGATGCGTGAGCGCGCTTGCTTGTGCGTGTGTGTGTGTGTGTGTGCGCGCGCGTGTACGCGCGCGTCTGTGTGTGTATGTTTGTATTTATGCGCGTGCGCGTGTGTGGGGATGAGTGGGAACAGAGTGAAGCCAAGAGAAACAGGGAGACGTGTGTGTGTGTGTGTGTGTGTGTGTGTGTGTGTGTGTGTGTGTGTGTGTGTGTGAAGGGAGAGAAACACACATACACACACGCGCGCGCGCGCGCGCGCGCGCCACACACACACACACACACACACACACACACACACACACACACACACACACGTATACATACATACACACATACATGTAGAGAGAGACAAACAGATGGACAGGCAGACAGACAATCGGACAGACAGATACCCCATCCCACTCTCCTTAAGGCATTCCTCCATCTACAGTAATTGTGTAACGAACTACCCAAGGTCGTCTTATCAGTAGATAGGAGTGTTCGACACTTGTCTTCTCTCCTCTCTCTCTCTCTCTCTCTCTCTCTCTCTCTCTCTCTCTCTGTCTCTCTGTCTCTGTCTGTCTCTCTCTCTTTCTCTCTCTCTCTCTCTCTCTCTCTCTCTCTCTCTCTCTCTCTCTCTCTCTCTCTCTCCTCCTCCTCCTCCTCCTCCTCCTCTTCCTCCTCCTACTCCGCTTCCTCGGATCTCGGATCCATCTCCCACTCATACCAAAGTGGGGGGGGGGGGGGGGGGGGGGGGGGGGGGGGGGGGGGGGGTGGAGGGAAAGAGACAGTCTGATACGCCAATAGCCATTCATCAATGGAGGGGAAATGGACGAAGGGCGTCAAGAATATGAATAAACGAACAAATCAAGATAAACGCAAGAACTCTTGCCTGTGTTGTAATGTGGCCGTTCCTGTTCGGGATGTTAAGCGAGTTAGGAGGACTGAACCTGCAGAAAAAAATACTTATTATGCGTTACGTCCCTGGGACTGAGGTCGTTCCAGTTCGCTACCAATAGATAGTATAGGCACTTTGTTGTTGTTGTTGCTGTTGTTGTTGTTGATGATGATGTTGTTGTTGTTTTGTTGTTGTTGCTGCTGTTGTTGTTGATGATGATGTTGTTGATGTTATTGTGCATGTTGTTGTTCATGTTGTTGCTGTTGTTTTCCCTCTCTGTCCCATCTATCTTGCCACCTCAGTGGCACTGACCCCGTGCCGCTCATTCCGGCTCCCCATCCACATTAATTCCGCGGCTTGCCTCGCCGCTGATTTGGGCACCAGCAATCAACAGGAAGCAGACGTGTCCATGAGGCAACCCACCAGAGGAAGCAGTGCGCTGCTGCCGACTCACTTCGACAGCGTTCAGTGGTGCCTGTTCTGATCCAGCATACCAGGACACCGCCACCTACTAAGCTCCCCTAGAGACCACAACGCTTGTGCAGTCGCGGAACCACGGGATCTGAGCGGTCCGCCTCGAGACGGTGCCACTATGTCCTTCCAGCGGAGGTCCCCATGAGCTGGCCGATGCCGGCAATTT
>JAMYXO010002445.1:0-5000 GCA_033310375.1 Conus canariensis | reverse complement strand
TCCCTTCCTTCTGCCTCCGAGTTCTTTCCCCTACCCCATCCTCACCCTTCTCTCCCTCAGCATTTCCTATCAGCACGGGTAGGTTTCACACCTGTTCTTAGGGTCGGGTATTTTAGTCGATTAGGCTGCCCCGTAGAGAAGGAGAAATTTACCGTGTTGAGATAGTGTTCAGACAGCGCACTCTCTGCAGACGTAGCCACCCGCAGGCAAAACACACAATTAGGACATTTGCATACCTGACCTTTCCCCTTTCTTTACGCGCACGCATTCTACGCGAATGCCACCGTTCAAACGAAGAGTGAAGTCACTGTGAGATCAATACAGAATAAAACTTTGGCAGCAGTCAAATACACTACTCAAAACAATTGAAGTACCACTTAGGAAAACTGCTGTCATTCGAAAGAAAACAAAGCTGAACATAATTTAATGATTGAATATTTTATTTTTATTATTCCTCAATCCATTCAAATTTATTCAAACACCGTGACAAAAAATTATCTTTGTTTTACACTTGATTAAAGAGGCATACCCCCAAAATGAAAAGTAACAAGAGTCTATGGTAGATGTCATGATGTTAATAACGGGTATGACCACCGTTCGCGTTCAAACAAACGTCACATCGACGTCTCATGGAGTGCACCAGGCGGCGGAGAGTGTCCTGGGGGATCGCCTGCCACTCCTGCTCCAGCAACTGAAACAGCTGGTCCACGGTGTCTGCTGGAGGGTTGTGGGCCCGCACTCGCCTCCCCAGCACGTCCCACAGATGCTCTATGGGGTTCAAATCTGGTGACCTGGCAGGCCAGTCCATTCTTGTCACCTGCTGCCCTTGTAGGAACTGATTCACGATGGCGGCGCGGTGGCACAGCGCGTTGTCGTCCTGGAACTGGGCGCCCTGGCCAACTGCCCTCAGGGCGGGCATCACAAGGGGGCGGATGATGGTGTCGCGGTAGGTGGCACCGGTCAGGCGGCCTTCAACACGTTGTAGGGGGGTCCTGTGACGTAGGCTGAACCCACCCCACACCATCACGGACCCACCTCCATAGCGGTCATGCTCCCTGACGGCAGCGTCAACGTAGCGTTCTCCAGGACGTCGCCAGACGCGAACCCGCCCGTCGTTGAACCTGAGGGTGAACCTTGACTCGTCTGTGAAGAGTACTGTTGCCCATTCAGCTCTTGTCCACCTTCTATGACATGCTGCCCAGGCCCGACGATGAGCTCGATGCGCTGGGGTCAGTATTGATCTCACTGCTGGGGACCTTGACCTCAAGTTGGCGTCGTGGAGCCGGTTCCGAACTGTCTGGGTACTGACGTTGACGTTGCTGGCTTGTCGTAGCTGGTCTCGGAGTACTGTGGCACTGGCTGAACGGTCTCTCAGACAAGCGATAACAATGAACCGATCCTGCTGTCTGGAGGTGCTTCTCGTCCGTCCACGTCCCTGCTGTTCTTCAACACTTCCAGTGTTAAGCCAACGGTCTCTGAGCCTCAGAATGACTGGGTGACTCACTCCAAGCCGTCGACCAATCTCCCTCAAGCCAGTACCTTCTTGGTACCATGCTATCGCTATTCCTCTGTCGGTGTTGCTTGGTCGTTGTCTCGCAGGCATGGTTAAATCTTCCTAAATTTCGCGACTTTTTATACCCGTCAAATGTGCTAACTGATTGCAATTCTGCTCAGAAAAGACCTTGCTTTCACGTGCATCACATTTTTTTTTCTTGCTGTATCTGTGTCAAAATCTGGGAGCGACACAAGTTCGATAATTTCTCGGGATTTTTTTGCCTCAGATGCGACGCGGTAGATAACTGCTGACCGACTTTAACATAACAAAAATGCACGAGGAGTAGTATTTGAGAACGGGTAAGCTTATCCAGCAGAGTTTATTCAATTATCAATATTAATTGGTTTATCAGAGCTTTTTAAAAATTGCATACAAAAATTAGGGGTGGTACTTCAATTGTTTTTAGTAGTATATTAACGTTAAGACAATGATGTTTTAATACTAACATAGAAACCTGCCAATGAACTTGAGAATTCAGCCCAGCTGACAAACATGGATTGTTACCAATAGTCGCTATACGGGAAAAGCCCACTCACACTCCGTTTCATACTTGATTAAACGTGTTTCCACATTCAACCGATTTTAGGTAGTCGTTTGCGCTTCTAATTTGAGTGTGTAATTCAGTCTTTTAAATTTTTCTACATTTTTGAACTAATCAATACTCTGGGTGATCGAATTTATCACTGAATCGACGTCAGTGAACCAATCGTCATTGCGGAAGGGAAGTCAGCTTCGCATGGATTATTAACACCTGATCCGGAAAAAAAGCGATTTTGATTGGACAGTTGCGGGCAATATTGAAAGGGAAAGATAACCCGAATAGAACACTTGTTCTCATCTGCCAACCATCCGCTCGCGCTACAGCGGATAGGTTGGGCCAGTGCCTGAAACAGTGTTGCTCAACTCGTCAAGTCGGGAAACTTGCTACGTCGGCGGGCTCCATTAAGATGAGTTACTCGATGGAAGGTAGTCCTGTGACTCGGGTAGTCTGTTACCTCGTTTCTCTTGTGGTGTCTTGCCATTTGTAGGGGTTTGGGGGGGGGGGGGGGGTTAGGGAGGCGGGACGGTGTGGGAGGAAGAAATGGAAGAAGGGGGAGGAGAGCGATCGATAGAATTTTGAGTGAGGAATGAGTTGTTGTGATGGTTTTGTTAACAAGAACAGTGTATCGTTTAAGGTTCGCTTGAATTGTTTTGAGGGAAGGGGTGTGGGGGGGGGGGGGGGAGGGACGAAATGAGTGTAGGAGAGGCGGGGCAGGAGAGGTGGGTAGGAGATGAGGGAATCGTTCAAGTGTGCTTGTTTGTATACAGCAGTTAACGTCTTTTCACTGGCAGTGTTCTTACTTCAAAGGTATATGCAGGTGTGTGTGGGTGTGTGTGTGTGTGGTATGAGCACCACACACACACACACACACACACACACACACACACACACACACACACACACACACATATATATATATATATATATATATATATATATATCGCTCGCACGTGCGTGTATATGTGTGTATATTTTCGATCGTGCGCACGCATACGCGCGTGTCTGTGTATGTGTGTGAGTGTGTGCATTCGAGCGCGCGCATGTATGTGTATGTATGTGTGCGCGTGCGTGCGTGTGTGTGTGTGTGCGCGCGCGCGCCTGTGTGTGTGTGTGTGTGTTATGTATACATTGTAAACTTCATCAAATTTTTTTCCTTAAGAAGGAAGGGTGTAATACTGAACAAACACTTGGCTTTTTTGTGACACGAAATACAAGGCTAGCTTACAGATACGTAAGCAGTCTAATAATCCTAATCTTTTCCTTTCTTGCAGTGAAGGATCTGCTCTTTCAAAGAATTAAGATACAATTTATAAGCACAGTATTGATCAAATATGTCATGAACTTGATAAAGAGGCTTCACAACTATTACAACAACAGCGCCAACGGTAAGCGTTCCTTGTTGTTCAGAACGTGTAGTTCTTTAACGTTTTGTTGTGGTTTGCTCCTGGTGTTGTGCTAGTCTTGTCTCCTATTGTTATTTTGTTACTGTTGTGTTGTTGTCGCTGTATTGTTGCTGTTGCTGCGTTGTTCTTGTTGTAATTGTGTTGTTGTTGCCGTCATCGTCGTCGCCGTTGCTGCTACTGTTTTGTTGTTGTTTTGGTTTGGTTTTCTTGTGGTTTTGTGGTTATCATGTTGTTGTTATTACTGTAGCTGTGTTGTCGCTGTTTACCTTTTTTTCATTGTGTTTTGTATGCTTTCCTTTTCTTGATGTTGTTGTTGCTGCTGCTGCTCCTGTTGCCCGTGCTGCTGCTGTTAGTGTTGTTGTTGTTGTTGTTGTTGTTTAACCTCGTTAGCTGTCTCGACTTTTGTAATTCATTGGATTTTTTTAATGTGATAAGAGGCTTACGATTTCCCCCTTTTCTTCTTCCGTTTGATGGTTTTATCTATTTCTGTCCAGAGAGACTAGATTTTCAGCGAACTGGCTAAGTGGCAGCTACTCTGGCACAAAGCCAACTTTGACATGAAACAGTGTACTGACGGTACCTGCAATCGCTTCCAGCCCCCCCCTCCCCCCTCATCCCCCTCCACTTCTCTCCTCCCCACCATCGTTTAACATTATCCAGGCATCTTCATAATTGTCCACAGACAAAGGGGAGTGGAGAAAATATTTCACATTTGACTGTAGCATGCCGGTGCCTACTTCACCATAGTCTTCTCCCTACTCCCAGCCCCAGTCTTCCTTTCCCTATCCTGTTTATTTCTTCACACACACACACACACACACGCACGCACGCACGCGCGCGCGCGCACGCATGCACGCACGCACTCACGCACGCACGCACACACACACACACTTGCATACACGCACGTACGCATACATCGCACGTGCGGGCGGAGGGGCAAACACATACTGCACTCGCAGACAAAAAAGTCAGGTGCACTCTCTCCTCTCTCTCTCTTCTGTCTCTCTCTCTCTGTCTCTCTCTCTCTCTCTCTCTCTCTCTCTCTCTCTCTCTCTCTCTCTCTCTTCTCTCTCTCTCTCTCTCCTCTCACGAGGACTGGATGTTAAAAAGCACATCAGTGCTTATCTATTATCCTCGTAAATAAAGAATTTTGTCTTGTCTTGTCTTGCCTTGTCTCTCACTCTCTTTCTCTCTCTCTCTTCTCTCTCTCACACACACACACACACACACACACACACACACACACACACACACACACACACACGCACGCACACACACACACACACCACACACACACACACACACACACACACACACACACACACACACACCTATCCAAAGTCTGTGGTGTTTCTAATCAAAGGTTTCCGCTATGACTCTCGAGGTTTACATGTTGCACTCATTTCTCCCCTTCTGTGCCTTAATAACACCGTATGTATGTGGCATTATCTCTCTTGTCTTTGCTTCTCGTGTGTATTTCATTGGCAAGTCAGCAGCTGAC
>JAMYXO010002444.1:0-23775 GCA_033310375.1 Conus canariensis | reverse complement strand
TGAAGACACCCCCGGGGAAGAATTCTTCAAAACAACCCCCGATATGAAAACAACTTTTTTTGTTTTGGAGCTATGCGATTCCCCCCAAACGAGACGACCCCCCAACCCCAGTTTTTGCCTTTTTTCCCGGAAGTAAATTGTGGGCAACGTGGGTCAAAAAAACCCCATTTCCGCGGCTTCCCCACACCACAAACACCCACAACACAACACACCCCAACCCCCACCCCCACACACCACACAACACACACAAATCCGGGTGAAGTTTGAACATTTGGGGTTTTTCCCTCTCTTTTGGCCTCTTTTGAGATGAAAGGCAGTCCCCTTAAATGGTTTGCCCCACAGGGGAAAAAGTGCTAAGGCCCTTATTTGAAAACAGAGCAGGGGCCGGGCAGTGAGGGGTTCATGTCATTTTTAATTGCTTCTTAAAGTAAAACAGCTGGGGAAAATAGTTTTCTGTTCTCTGCAGTTTCCTTGTGGGGTTTTCAAACAAAACCTGCTTTTTAAATTTTTAAACAAACTTTTAGCTTCTAAAGTTGCAAAAATATCTTTGCGTATGTCTAAATGAGGCGACAAGCTTCCACTTGCCCAGTCAAGAAATGGAATGCAATTTGAAAAAAAAAAAAAATTTGGGTGGATTGCTGTTAAAAGGGGTTTGTCCCATTACATGTCAAATTTTTTCCCCCAACCCCTCCCCCCTCCCAATTTTTCATTACATCTAACTCCAAAATTTTTCCCACTCTGGGATGACTGGTTTCTTTTTCAGGGGGTTTCATGTGCCCAAATCAAAGGGCCCTAAAGGGGAAAAAATTTTGTTGTTTTTGGGTTGTTGCAATGTTGAAATGAACCCCTTCCCCAACCCACATTTTTTTTAAATGCTAGAATTTTTAATAGGTCTTCAGAGGGGTTTTGTCATAACCCACACCCCACACACACACAAACACAACACACACACACCCCAACACACGGGTTTTAAAAAAAAAAAAACCCGACTCATGGCATTATGTGTTTTTTTAAATTTTTAACTTACGGGAAATATTCATTATTATTAAAATTTACTATTTTATTATTATAATTATATGATGATGTTTGATGTAAAAATGATAATGATGTAATAATAATAATAACGATTAAATAAAAATTTTTTTATTATTTTTGGGTTAAATTTTTTTTTTGATTATCTTTTGTTGTTGTTGCTGTTGTTTGTTGTTATATTTTATTATTTTAATCAATTTTTGTAGTAGTAGTAGTAGTATTTGTAGTAGTAGTAGTATTTTGTTAGCAGTAGTAGTTGTAGAAATAGATGTTTTCGCCGTCATCATCTTTCATCTTCTTCTTTTAAATCATCATCACATTATTGTTTTTTTTTTACCCTTTATTTTTTAAATTTTAAATATTTATCTTGTGTTGTGGTTTTTTGGGTGTCGTCTTCGTGTCGTATCATGTAAATCTTTAAATTATTGCTTTTTTTATTTTATTATTTTTGTTACAATAACCATCATCATCTCATTACTGGGTTATTATTATTTTTTAATTTTTTAATTATTTAATTTATTTTTTGTTTTTGGTTTTGCCGGCCCGTCTTGTATGTCTTCTTCATTATTTTTTCTTTATTATTTTTTTCATCTTCTTTTTTTGTACTGGTAATAGAATTATCATAGTTTTTGGTTCCATCATCGTTGTTATTATTGTTATGCATTTTACGATGATAAACAGGAGAGAGAGAGAGGGAGAGAAAAGGGGAGAGGAGAGAGAGAGAGAGAGAGAGGGGTCAAAAAACCAGGCTTTATTGTTTAAGATACTTTTGATCCTTAAAACCCAAATGGGGCAAAATAGGGGTAAAAAAACCATTAAGTTTAAAACAAAAAAAAACGCAAATTGTTTTTCATAGGGTTTCACAAATTTTGCGCTAACATTCTTTTTCATTTTAAACCCCCTTTTTTTAAAAAACACAAAACCCCCACAAACACAACCAACAATACCCACACACAAACCCCCAAACAAACACACACACCCAAAACACACAACATGCATATACACAGGGCGCCGCGCCCGGGGCGGCTTTCAAAGAAGAAGAAAAAGAAAAAAAGAAGAAGAAAGAAGAAAAAGGGAAAGAGAAAAAAAAAAGCAAAAGGGAAAAAATGAAAAAAATTATGCGGGAGGGGATTTTTGGGGGTTTTTAAAAAGGAACAGCCGGTAAAACACACTTTCCAGTAAGGCCCGAGTGGCTCCCAAAGAAAGGTGGCCCTGTGAGAAAAAGGTTATGTCGACCTGGGAAAAGTTTCACGCTTTTGGTTTATTTTGGTTCATATGTGGGCCCCCTTAGTCTTGACACGTTTCTTTTGGGAAGCCTTCAATTGGGATCATTCCAGCTGTTTCCCAAATTTTTACCTTTTTGTTCACAAAGATGATTGTGTCCCCCTTCCACCCCCCCCCCCCCCCTTCCCCCCTTCCTTCCCCCCCCTTCTCCAGCAAAAAACGGGACGACACTGAAAACGGTGCCCATTAAATTTCTGCAAACATGGGTGAGACGACAGAGTGAGAGAAAAAATGTGAAATTCCATACACAAGGACATTGTATCACAGACGAAAATTGCATCGGAAAATTATCAAAAAATTTTCAAAAAAAATTATAACAAAAGACACAGAAGCAAAAACTAAACCCATCGCAGCGGGGTTAGCGTTTGGTAAACGTGTTTAAACAATAGGCCCTGGGAGACAAAGGGATGGATTGGGGACAACTGGCGGGGTTGTTTTGGGATAAATTGGGGGGGAGGGGGTGGGAAGGGGGGGGGGGGGCGAAAATTTATTCCCAAAAAAAAACATTTCCCACGAATGTAAACGCTAGAGTCGGGCGGGCTAAGAAGATATGGTTACTTGCCCCCGCTGATGGCCGTTTCACAATTTTTTGGCTTCTTTTTCCTCGTTCGTTCCCCAATTAGTGGGCGCCCGGGGTCCCGATGAAGGCTGCCGTCCACCGCAGCCCCCAAGGGGGTACTTTGGGTTTCCACTGCGGGTTCGGTGTTGGCCAGTATTTCGGGGAGATGCTGCATGCGTCATACAGTTTTAAAGGATGGGGGGTGGGGTTGTTTTTTGGGCCTCACCACCGGGGGCCCTCCCCAACTCTGCCCAAATGCCAAATTTTGTGTGAAAGTGGTGGGCAGGGGGTTTTTGGGGCCCAGTCCTCGGGGGGAAGCCCCGTGTGCGGGTTACCCATTGTATCACCACTTTCTCACTCGGGCCCCAACTCAGGGCAAAAAGGGGGCTGAAGAAAAGAGGGTTTTTGTTCTTTGGGGCGGGGTTCTTGAGGGTTTGGGGAAGGGGAGGGGGGCGTCTGAAAAAACCACACCTCCCCTTTTGTTCTTATGGGTTTGCGGGGATGTTGTGGCTCCCTACAAGAGGCTTCTCGCTCAGCTCGGAAGTTGGTGGGTTTTTTCCCTGGGGGGGATTCCCTTTTTTCTTCATCCCCGTTTTTTATCGGAGGAAAAATTCCCAGCTCCCCCTTTCCCTGTTGTTCTGTGGCGGGGCCATCTGTAAAGACAATAGGTCCAGTCTTCCTGGGGGTGGGGGTTTGCAAAATGTATTCCAGGGCCGGGGTTTTCCCTTTGGGTGTTGATGTTTTCCTCTTTTTCTCCACCCCGGGAAAAGCTGGTGAGGGAAGGTTGGAACATTCCCTCTTCCAAGATGGGGGGGTGACATTTGCGCGTTTGGGCTTTGCTTGTTTTCCCATCAAGACTGGGTTTTGTCTTTGAGGCGTTTTTGACTGGTGGAGGAAGTTTCCCTCTTTTCAGCCGGCTTTTGGGTGGGTCTGCATTCTGTGGTTCAGGGGATGGTTTTAAAGGGGTTTTGAATTTTGCTGGGGATGAGGATCTTTGTGTCCCTTCTGTCCTCCAAGGGACTGCAGCCCATTGGTCTTCTATCTTCGGTTTTGGGGGTGGATCTATGGGGAGTTATGAACGCTGGTTGGGTTCTGTATCTTGTTGAAGATGGCCCAAGGTTGGGATTTGCAGTGTTTTCCCCTGCTGATGCCCCATACTCAACTACAGATCGGCTCCCCCCGGGAAAAAAGAGTCTTTTCTAGGGATAGTTGGGTCACCCCCCCCCCCCCCCCCCAGTCCATTCCTGCAAGTTTCTTATGATCGCCAGTCTCGCTTGGCCCTGTACAGTTTTGGGTGATCTGTGTTTCCAAGTGAGCCTGCGGTCAAAGGTCACCCAGGTAGGTGGGTGGGGGTTTCCCCTTGAAAGCCTTTGGTTGTTCAGGAGCCCGCTTCCCCCTCTTGTTCTTGCTGGTTTGGGCTGAAGCCCGGGTGTAGGTTGTTTCCCTTGAGTTGACAGAGCCAAGGCCTTTCCCTTGGGCCCAAGTCGTAATCTTTTTGAGCCCCATTTTGGAGGCGTACCCTGTGCGGGTAGTGGTTTTATTTCTTCGGCCCCCATTTCCCGGGCATCTGCGTAGATCGCCCCTCTGACCCCTTTTGGGCAGATCTCTGACGATGTCATAAATAAAGTGGGGAAAACAGGTTGGGGGAAAGGCTCCCCTTGTGGCCCCCCATTTCCCCGCCCCTTCTTTTTTGCTCTTTTGGGCCCTGTTTTTAAATCCGGGCTTGGGGTGTGTAGGTACTGGCTGACCCCGGGTGCCCTTTCCCCCCAAAACACCCACATCGCCGTTTTCAAAGCTGGGCCCGTCTTCCGACTTAGTCGAAGGGTTTTCTTCTGTCAACCCAGACAGCAAGCGTGTTCTTTTTTCTTGGAAAGCGTCCTTATGTTTTTGAGTGATCAATGTGATTGATTTTTCCCTGTTGATCGGTGTTGGGGGGCCTGTTGGGGCCCTCAGCGGCTGTCCCTAAGGTGCCAGAAAAACCCCTTTGGTGTTGACATTTCCCCCATCAGTTTTCCTAACCCGCTTGTAAGGTTGAGGGGTCTGTAGCGGTGAGCTTTCGACTTGCCCTTTTTCCCTTTTTGTAAAGGGGGGGATCGTTTTTGTTTCCCCTTTCCAACACTGTGGTATGCCCCTGTTTTCCAGGGGAGTTAAAATTGTTAGGACTGCCTTGCTCTTACCCCAAGTGCAGAATCTTTTCATTGGGGGTTCCGTCGGGTTTCAGGTGCCTTTTTCAGGTTGAGGTCTGCAACGTTTCCCTCCAGTTTTTCTGTAAAAGCTGTGGTCATGTTTCCCTCTTGGGGTCTTTCTCATAAAAGTTCCCCTTGGGGCCCCTGTGCACTGCGGGTTATGTTCAGGGGGGGCTTCCCAAAGATTGTAAATTTTTTCATAAAGTCTATAAAGTGGTTTTTGGGGCCGGATCAAAAAACCCACCATGTCCATTGATAGCCCTGTAAAATGGACAGCAGTTAAGAACGTTGGATATTTCACGGGCCCCTGGGCCCCATGGAAGCAGTGGGGGGATCTACACCGAAATGCTCTAAAGGGCGTAAAGACAAGGGAGCGTGTCAAAAATAAAACCCTGGGGGGAACGAAAATAAATTTCCATAGAAACGCGAGATCAGCCCTCGGGCCCCATCACTGGGAATGATGCCGACATGTAAAACTTCCCCCGGATCAGGAAAAAAAAATTTCCGTTCATGGGAACATTGGGTCTTGCAAAAAACAAAAACAAAACTTTCAGCCCCACTGACCCGTCTTCAAGACCCGCGCGCCCAAGTTGGGGCAGTTTTAAACGCCCAAATTTTTTGTCCCCCCTGCCCAATTTTTTCGCCCGGGGACAGATTGGGGCCTAAACCCCCAGGCCCAATTTGTCGCCCAGGCGACAGATTGGTCCTCAGCCCCGGGACCTTTTCTGTCCCCCTTTAAAAAGGGTTTTTGGGGGAAAAAGGGTTTGGGGCCCCCCCACTTCACTGCCCAATCTGCCCCCCCCTTGGGCCCTTTTGTCCCCCAACTTACTTTGCTCTCAAAAATTTTTTTTAATTAGGCCACAGTTTATTCTTTCCCAAACACTTTCTCTCATTTAGGAGAAAGTGTGGGGGCTTACTTTCTCTCATTAAAAAGAAAGTGGGGAAATTGAGAAAAAGTGTGGTCCCTTCCCTTTGCCTTTCTCCATGTGAGGAAAGTATGGGGGGCGCCCTAAACAAAATTTCCCCAAATTTGTGAGAGAAAGTGGGGGGAAGTCCCCCATATTTTTTATTTATTTTTTAAATTTTATTTTAAATTTTCGTTTTTTAGTTTTTGTTTTTCCTTAACAAAAAAAAGAGCCAAATGTTTAAAAAAAACCCAATAAAAAGTGATGGATGGGGAAGGGTTTTTGTTGATTTTCTTTTGGAAGGGTTTAACTGGAAATCTTCAGAGGGGAAATAACAATCAGAAAAAATAAAAACATGCAAGTGTCGTAGTTAAATCAATAGTTATAAAAACCCAAATTTAATATAATTTCACGTTTGGAAGTGGGCAAACCCAAAAAAATGTTGTTTATGTTATCCGAGTCCGGTCCCTTATGGCCCAAAATTGGAGGCAGCTAAAATCAAAAGACTGAAAAGTATGTGATCTGGAAAACGGGCCTTGAGTGAGGGGGGTAAGGTCAAAGTCCTACCCCGGGAAATTGGAGCTGGGGGGGTTTGTGGGAAAAAGTCTGCTTTACCCCTCATGAAAAGCTCTAAAGTTCCCGGGGAAGGAAAAAAAGACCCCCTGAAAAGAAATGGCAGAAGGGGGCAGAGAGGTGTTAAAGCGGGGATCGGGTTAAAGGAGGAAAAAAAAGTGAATTTTTAAAGGTTTTTTTTTCCCTTTACAATATCGGTGTCCCTGTGGCTCAGTGGTTTAAAAGCCCCAAAGTCTTTAAATTGGAAAAAAGGAGCATTTTCCAGAGGGTCTGGGTTCGACCCCCCATGGCTCGCCCCAAGGGGAAAAAAAAAAGGGGCGCAGGGGAACCCCCGGGGGCAAAAACCGGGTTTGGGGCCCCAACCCCCCCTAGAGTGTCCGGGGATAAGGGCCGAAATTTGGGCGGGAAGGGGGTTTTTCCGGGGACCCCGCCCCCCGGCCCCAACCGTTTTCTTTCATGAGAATGGTAAATTATTCCGGGAAATTTAGGCCCGGGGACGGGGGGAAAAAACCGGGGGAACCGGGAAAACCCGCCAAGGCCGGGGGGGGCCCCCCCAAATTTCCCTTAAACATGGGCTACTAAAAAAAAAAGGAAAAGATGCTCCAGGTTTCCCCGAAAGGGGGAGGAAGGGATAAAACCCCCATCGGTGCTCAACCAACCCTGAAAAACCCCCAAAGGATAGAAACATCCCCCCAAAAAGGGGTTATCTGTGTTGGGGAAAAAGCGTTTCGTACCCCCCGTGGCATGAAGACCCAAAGAACAAAGATGGGATGGGTAAAGATAATCTAAAAGACCCGCAGCGACTCCCTCACCCGATAAAAACGTCGGAAGCCCCAAGGCCAGGTTTTAAACCCCCAATCCCAAAGGGGAAAACCCCGGCTGTGGTTCGGATGAGGAATTTGCACGGGCCCCCTCGAGCCAGGCCCCCCCTGAAACTAAACCTGCCCGAGCAAACAAAACTAAAAGATTGGGAAAAACGGGATGCAAAAATCGCCCAAAGACACTTGCAGGGTAGGGAAAAGCCCCCGGGAACCCAAAACTAGAAAAATAGGGGAAAAATTGTGTAGGGCCCCTGTAGGGGACGCCTATGGAGAAAAATCCCCAAAGAAAAACCCTCCAAAAAAAATCCGCGCCAAAAAAAGAGGGACAAGTTTCGGGCCCAAAAGAAAAACCCCCAAAAAGAAATGAAGCCCGAATGCCAGTGAAAAACAAGGTTTGGAAAAAACTGGGGGGAAAGACCTGAAAAAAAAAGGGGGATTCCTCAGCAAAGCGGAATTGCGAGGAAGAGGAAGAGCAAAAAAAGAAGGACAAAAAGGCGCTTCTTCGGGAAACCTTTCCCCATTTTCCCAGAACCCACTGTTTGAGCAAAAAATTTTTGGGGAAACCCAAAAGTGTGGCCCAAAGGGTTCTTGAGAGCATCTGAGGAAAAACTACTTAAACCCCCGAGCAAAGCACACTCAAACATTAAAGGGTTTCTGGTGGGCCAACAACCCTGGGGAACGTTCAATGGAAGCCCCCAAAACTTTTGGCGGAAAAAAGGGAAGGGGGTCGAAAAAGCCAAAAAGCCAAATCATCACCGGGGCCAAACGGAATCCCTTCCCAAAGCTTTAAAGAAATGCCCAAGGTGCGGGAGTGGCCCCACGGGTGCTGCGACGGTTGGGGGAAAACAGAAGATCAGGGCCAGTGGAGGGAGGCGATGGGTGTAACCCCCAAAGAAAAAAAATTTCAAGTGAATTACCCAGTTGGGCCCAAAATATCACTACTGAACGCCCAAAGGGAAAATCTTTTTTCTCTTTTCATGGCCCAGAAAAGGGTGCCCAAAAGTACCTAAAGGAAAAAAAAGTATTTGGGTTTGTGAAGTCCAAAAAAGGTGGCATCCCGGGCGTTTGGCGGGCGGTAGAACACCCCACAAGGGTTTGGGGACGCAACCCAAAAAAGCAAAAAACAGAAAAAGGGGGGGCCGGGGACGTGTGTGGCTTGATCTGGCAAAGCATATGGATCGGGGCCCCATGGTTGTTCCCGGTTGGCTCTTGGTGTACCATGTCCCAAAAAACCCAAATCCGCGCCAGGGCCAAGAAGTACTTCAATGGTTTCAATGGGTTTCTCCAAGGAGTCCCAAAAAACAGACTGGTTAATTGGGAAAAGTGGGAATTGCAATGGGCTGTGCAATTTCCCAATACTGTCTGGCTGGCAATGGAATCATCTTGAAAGCAGCAAAAACAAAGGAGACCCCCCCGACTTGGCGATGGATACAAGATGCCTCCCCTAAGGCCCCTTTATGGATGACAAATACAGTGATTTTAACCAGAGAAGACGAGACAGTTTATGTGTGGAGAGGGTGGCGACCCTAGTTGCCATCCCGAATGAAGGTTTTAAGCCAAAGAAATTTTACGGAGGTTTTCTAATGAGGGAAGGGAAAAGTGGCCGGATCTGTGGTCTTCAGTGTTGCCAACCAGGGGCCCTTTCCCAAAAGTCCCCAGAAGAACAGTTCCCAAAAGCCCCCGGAAGATGGGAGATGATACGCTGAAAGAAAACCCAAAAAGCAAAAGAACCAAACAGATGGGGGAGGAAGGGGTTGGGAGGGCCATTGACCAGTGTGGGCTCCCTGGGAAAAAACAAGGGGCTGGTGTCTGAAAATTAGTGAACCCAAAAATTCAAAGGCCTTGATGAATAACATCGCACCCCGAAAAGTGGAGGCAAGGAAGCCAAAAATCAACAAGTTCACAAGGAAAAAGGGTTTGGGGTTTCCCCCCTGTTGACTGACATAGCGCTGTTCCCGTCGCCAAGCAAAGCTGAAAAACCCCTGAAAACATCCTGGAGGAAAAAAGAGGGAAGATCAGACTTCCCCAAAACAGGGTGGAGGACTAGGAGGGAAAGGTGGTAGAAGCCCTTTGCCCCCGCTGAAGACCCGGGGAAAAAAATGGAAAGTTCAAGAGGCGGGATTCGCAAAAGAAAATTTTAAGATCGAGAAAAAAACTGGACACCAAGACCAAAAAGAAAGGGGCTGGGGGTGACCCAAAAAATGAAAAGGGGTCAAAAGGGAAAAGGGAAAAGGGGCCAAAGCGGGCTTTTGATTAGGAGATGGGAAAAGAAGAAGACCAAAAAAAAACTCCCAAAAAACAGTCCAGCAGAGCCCGCAAGGGCAAGGGCCCCGTGGAGGGAAAGCATCCAAAAAAAGTCTCACTTGGAATTTACATTTGGCACACGGCCCCCTTTGGATCAGCTTCATTTCAGATTTGATATGAAATTTGCCCCCAAAAGCAAAAATGGGTTTAATTTGGGGGAAAACAGAGTCCTGCAGCCCCTCTGCCTGAAAAAACAAAATGGCGATGTCCCAAGGGTCATTTTAAAGTAGCCCCGGCTAAGGAAGGTAAAAATGGAGGCACAACCAAGTGCTCAAAGAAATTGGGACAAGTAGTCTGGGGTAGTACCAACACCACAAAAGGGGAAAAACAGGACCCAAAAGCACCCCCAACATTTTTCACGGAGGAGGCAGCAAATTCATGGCCCAAAAAAACCCGTGCCACTCGAAACAAGCAGGCCGGAGTCTGCGGGGGCGGGGCAGAATTTTTGGGAGTGCATGCAGACCTCCCAGAATGGAAGAGTCCCCCCAAAAGTTTTCAGCAAGAGTGGCATGAGGGCCAGGGCCTGTGGGTTTAAAATCTAAGTAACCCAAAAAGCTGGTATGATCGAGGGTCACGGGGGCCCTATGGAAACAGAATGGAGGCAGCTCAAATTACCGACTGAAAAGTTGTGTTGGCCAAAAAGCCCGAGGAGAGAAGGGTATCGGTCAAAGTCCTCATGCAGAAAATTTGGGTAGGGGGTTTGTAGGAAGTTGCATACAGCCTCATGAAACAGCTTCGTTTCAGGGGAAGGAAAAAAGAGCCCAAAGCAATGAGAAGCGGCCCGGGAGGTGTTCAAGTGGAATTGGAAGGAGGAAAAAAATTGAAATTTATAAGGCTTAATTTCCCCACAATTTTCAGGTGTCCCCGTGGCTCATTTGGGGGAAAAACGGGTCAAATTTAAATGGAAAATGGGGCATGTCCAGAGGGTCATGGGGGTTTGATTCCCGCCCTGGGGGTCCCAAAAAAAGGGAAAAAAAAAGGGGGAGCAGGGGACATCCCGGGGTTTTTAACGGTGTGGCCAAAACCCCCCAGGAGTTTAGGAGATAAGGGCCGAAAAAACTTGCTTGAAGGGGCTTTTTTTTTTTTTTTTTTTTTTGAGGGACTCTTGCTGCACGCTTCCCGGTTTCTTTTATTTTGGTAAGGGTTTTTATTGAATTTGGTTTTTAAACATTTTGGGCCAAAACGTTAACCCGTTCCCAAAACTCTCCCCATCGACCCGGGGTTTACCATGAAGTGTTCAGTTTAAATTTTAAAATTTAAATTTTTATATTAGGTGGATGCTCTAAGGGTTTTTTTTTAAAAAATTACAAATAGATAAATATGGGCAGTGCCAAAACCCCGTGGTCAGCTTAGAAATTTCACGTTTTCCCCTATTTTTTATTCCTTTTTGGTGTGTTTTAAACCCCCTTTTGTACCGTTTACAAAATTTGTTTTCCCGGGGGTCAAAAAAGATTTAACCGTGGTTTAGTTTCATGTAGATCTAATATTTTTTGGTTTTCTCCTTTTTGATTTTTTTTAATGTTTGTTTTTTTACTGGGAGAAAACCAGTGGGGCTGCAAGGGAAAAATTGTGGTCCGTTTTCGTCAATTTCCAAATTTTTCCCCGTCTCATTTGTATTGATGTGTTATAGGGTGTTATGCTTCTTAAAAAGTAGTTTGGGCTTGCGGTTAGCAACAAATGACCCGGGACCAGTGGGGAAAAGTAATTGCTTACTGTTTTTTTTTGAAAAATTTCTGTGCTTCTTTCAATTTAGTGCCAGTGGTCCCCCTGATAAGGGCCCGTGATCGTTTGATGCAAAATTTTTTATTAAAAAAAAAGTTTGAAGACGAATTTGTTGTGGTTTTGGGTTTTTCGCTCCCTTTCCCAAAGCAGATGACCCGGGAATCAGCAAGAATGACCCGTTTTCATGTGATGTAAATTCCCTGTTTTCTCTATTTGATTGCATTTTATTGTGTGATGAGCTTTTTTTCCCTACTTTAAAGGTTTGTTGCCCTTATTGCCCACTTTGATGCAGTATCCATTATCTAAATTTGTTTTATGAAAGTTTTTCCTCTTAAATGTGTGGGTCAAATAGGTTGTTTAGATTCGTTTTCAAAGAGTTTCCTGAACCCCACAAAAACCTGCCCCATGTACATTTAAAAAAAAAGGTTAATTGAAAGAGCCTTTGAACCCCCTATGGGTTTTTAAAATTTATCCAAATTTAAGACACCCGGTGTTGATTTAAATTTAAAATTTTTTTTCCCAAACCCCAAAAAACAAATAAAAATTTAAAACCCAAAAACCAAATTGAATTAAGTGAGAAAAAAAGGGAAAAGGTATTTCCCCAAGTCAAGGAGTAGCCCAAAAATTTAAATTTAAAGGGGGCTTTGTTGCAGCTTTGGCATTACTGGGAACCAAAAAAGGGACGAGAGAGAAAAAGAGGGGAAGAGGAGAGAAAAAAGGAGAGAGCGAGAGAGAGGGGAAGGAGAGAGCGGATTTGCCCCCAATACCTGGATTTAAAGGGGCCGCAATTTTTTATTCCCTGCCAGAATTTAAAAAAACCCCCAAATTCCCCCAAAAGAAGTTCCCCTGGGGCCCCCGCTTTTTTGTTTTTTACCCGTTTTCAATTTTAAAGTTTCCCATATAAGGTCTTTTTCCCATAAAAAATAGCAACCCCCGGCCCAATCTGTCCCGGGGGGGCCCGGGACTGGTTGGGTTGAAGACCAATCTGTCGCCTGGGCGACAGAGGGTCCGGGTTTTGAAGACCGTTTTGTCCCGGGCGCCCAATTGGGCAGGGGGACAGTTTGGTTTTAAACCCAATACGTCTCCTCTTAATAGATGTGGGTCAAAATAGGTTTTTTTGTTCTGTACCCAAGAGAATGAACCCAACGGGAATGACCTGTACAGTAAAACCCGGGTTTAAATTGAAAGACCCTTTGGAACCCCCCAAATTTTAAAAATTTTCAGCGTGTTGAGTTAAAAAAATTTTTTTTCCCCAAATTAAAAAAATAAAAATTAAACCAAAAAAAAATTTAAAAATTAAAGGGCCCCAAAGTCAAGGAGAAAGCCCCAAGGGAATTTCAATTAACGGGGTTTTGTTGCAGCTTTGGGGCATTCTAGGAACCGAAAAAAAGAGAGAAAAGGAGGGAGAGGAGGGGAGGGGAGAGAGAGGGGAGAAAACGGGGACAGACAGACAGACGAAAAGAAGACAGAAGCCCAGAGACAGAGAGAACAGAGAGGGGGAAGGGAGCGGGGATGTGGGGTGGGGGGGGGAAAGGGGGTAGCAGAGGTAAGGTCCCAAGTTCTATGCTATCTCAATGGGTTTTTTTCGACTTCAGTGTTTTTAATTGTTTTTGTTTTATTTTTTTTTTTTAACACTTTTTTTTTTTTTTGGGATCATTTGGGGGTTTCAATGGGCACCTAAGGGGGACTTTTTTTTTTTCCCCAAAGGCCCAAAAATCCCCTCTTCTTTTTTTGGGTGCTTAAACAAGTCCTTTCATTTTGAAAAAAAAAAAAAAAAAAGGCAAAAAAAAAAATAAATTTTCCCAGGATAGCTTTTTTTTTTTTCCCCCTTAAAACCCAGTTTTCCCCCAACCCCCCCCAAAACCTTAGTTTGTATGTTTCTTCAAAATGGAAAAATTTTTGCTGTTTTTTAGTTTTTTGGCATTTGATACAAGGGTCGGGGTTTTTGTTAAGGGTTCTAATTTTGGGTGTAGGGCAATCATTTGGGACAATGTTGTTTAAAAAAAAAAAACCCCCAAACGGACGGGACAGAGAAAAAAAAGGGGAAAGAAAGGAAGGAAAAAAGGGGAAGAAGAGAAAGAAGGAAAAAAAGGAAAGGGAAAAAAAGGAAGAAAAAGGAAAGAGGAAAGAAAGGAAGGAAAAAGGAAAGGGAGGAAAGAAGGAAAAAAAAAGGAAAGGGAAAAAAGGAAAAAGAAAAAGAAGGCAAGGAAGGAAGGAAGAAAAAAGAAGAGAAAAAAAGGGAAAAAAAGGAAAGGGAAGAAAGAAGAAGGAAAAAAAGGGAAAAAAGGAAAGGAAGAAAGGAAAAAGAGGAAAGAAGGAAAAAAAACCCCCAAAACCCCGAAAAAGGTTCTTTTTACTATGAAAAAAACCAAAAACGAAATATAAAAAAAAAATTTATACTGCTGTAAAAAAATAAAAAAACCCACGATTTTTCCCGGGCCAAAATTGTGACGGGTTGAAAAAAGGATAAATCCAACAAAGTTTTCCTTTGCTCCCCCGTTCTCCTTTTTTGGTGCGAAAAACCCTTTCCCCGAAATTTTCCCTTGGAAAAAAAAACCCAACCCAGAATGCCCAAAAGGAACGAGCAAAAAATGGCCGAAAGGATTAAAAATTTTGTTTTACTAAAATTTGGGTAGTAGTCTCGCACCTGCAGTTCCCCAAAAAACACCCTTTCCTTACGAAAAAGAAGAAAAGATGAAATTTTGGGGAGGGCAAGGAGGCGGGGAAAGGCCCGGGTCAGCAAAGACAAACAAGTATCGTTTGTGGTGTAAAATTGTGTGTGTGTGGGGTGTGTGTGTGCCTGTGTTTTTTTGTGTGTGTGGTGTGGGGTGTGTTTTCCACCCGTGTGGTTGTTTTGTGTGATTGGGGTGAAAGGTGTGTTATGGGTGTTTTTGCACGTGCCCCCGCCGTACCATTTCTAAAATTTTCGAAATAAACTTTCAAGGGTTAAAAAAGCTTTATAAAAGTTAAAAAAATATTTTTCCCGGAAAAATAAAAATTCTAGAAAGACTAGGACAGTCCCAAAAACCCCCGGTCTTCGCCCCCCCACCCCAACCCCGAGGGAAAAGGAAATACATTAAAAAATGAAAGAATGATTGAAATGTTTTATTTTTAAAATTTGGGAAAACAGCCCTGAAAGGGGATTATAAAAAAACTGGAAACGAGCGGGCCCCAGTGTGGTTAACCGAAAAGGCCCAAACCCGAGAAAAAGGGCAGAGAAAACCCGCACCCCGAGGCCGGAAAAAGGGGGGGGGGGGGGAGGTGGGGGACGGGGTTGGAAAAAAGCGGGAGATAAAAGTGAGGTATAAACTAGCTCCCTTACTTTGGGATTCTTTTTCAAAAAATTGATTGCAATGAGAAAGCAGCAGTGTTTTTTAAAAATATTTTGGGGATTCCCCCAACCTTTTAGAATGAGGTTTTGTTTTCCTTTACCCGTGGGCCCAAAAATGAACGGGTTCACCCCCAAACAGCCCCAACAGTGTGACAACGTTAGTTTAAATTTATTTGTGTTTTACAAAAAAATTTTTTTGCCCCCAATAAAAAATTCCCAAAAAAAATTCTTTAAAATTTGGACCATTATGGAAAAAATGTTAAAAAAAAATTTTCCCCTTTTCAAACAAAATTAACATTGTTTTTATTTTTCTTTATTTTTTTTTGTTCAAATTATATTTTTTTTTAGGGTAAAAAATTTTGTAAAAATTTTCATTAAAGGGGATCTAAGTCGCCCCTTTTTGGTGGTTTTTTACCCCTAGCCCAAGGCCTGTTTGCTGGGTGAAACCCCCCAAATTTCCCTTTCCCAAAACAAAAAGGGAGAGAGAGGGGGGAAGAAAAAGAGAGAGGGGAAAAAGGAGAGAGAGGGGGAGAGGAGAAAAAAAGGAAAAAAAAGGGGGAAAAAAAGGGAGAAAAAATTAGGGGAACGTGACTAGGAAGAGCTTCTTAAAACATGGGGATAAGCCCTTTCCCCCTTTTTTTGACTTTTGGAAAGCTCCTTTTGGGTTAAAATTCCCCCAAGTTGCCCCTTCTTGAGGAGCTGTTTTCTTTCTTGAACCCCAAGGGTTTAAAGGGAAACTTCGCGGGCCACCAGAAAAGGCTGGTATGTTTCGTCAGGGCAAGCTTTTTGGTACTTGTTGGTTGGCTTTCCAGCATGCAAAACTGCAATCAGGGAGGAGACAGACCCCAGGATCCGTAAATTCATGGGTTTTGCATTGGAGTTTGGGAAAAAGACTTTTTGGGCTAATTTGGACCTGTTTAGTGTTGTAAACCTTCCCCAGCTTTTGTCTATGATCTAAATTGGTCCACCCCCCTTGGGAAATTTTGGTTTGGCTTTTGGAAGGGGCAGAATTACAGGTTCTCCCTTCAACCCCAATTGTCCCAAGTTTGGAGACCCATGACCCGTGCAAAACCCTGTGTTTCAGCTGTTTTTCCAAAATTGTAACGAACCCCCTTTTTGCCCTTTAAGGGCAGGGGCACGAAGTCTGTTCCACGTTTTGGCGGGGCCCCGTTTGGAAAATTCATCCTTCCAAAAAGTGGATTTGGGGTTTTTAAGGCTTTCAAAAGAAATTGGAGAACCAGAAATTCTGTAAGACAAAAATACCCCCAAGATTTGTCAATGAGTCAAAAGGGAATTTTTGCCCGACAAATTCGGGCAAGGGAAAAAAGGGCCACCCCCAAAAGATGCCCCAAACTCCGGGCAGGGCCCGGCGACAGTGTAAAACCCGGAAATTTAGCCCAACCCCGCCCCACAAACTACCCAAGTAAATTTTCCTTCGCCCCAAGATTTTGTTGATCGAAGATCCGGGGGGCCCAGGGAAAAACAATTTTAAAGGCGACTTCCCAAATGGTTTCAGAGCGTTCAGGAGTGATAAAATGTTCATTGAAAGGGTTTGAGTGTCAGATGCACATTTGCGAAACCCCGCCCCTGGGATTGTTCCCCCCTTTGCAAACCCGCAAAAAACCGAAAAGGTTGTGTCATATCCAAAAAACCAAAAAAACTTTTCAGTAAATAGCCCCCAAACCCCAAAAAAGTGCAAAAAATTTTCCCCCCAGCTACAAAACCAATACTTTTTTATAATGTTAATCCCTATATAAAGAAAACCCGATTGTAATGCAAAATACGAAAAATGTGCGGCCCCACACCAAAACAACCAAACCAACTTTACCCCCTAAAACCATTTTTCCCAAAACGGTTTGGCCGCGCGCCGCGCGCCCCGCGCGCGGCGCGCGCGCGCGGGTCTGTGTGTGTGGTGTGTGTGTGTGTGTGTGTGTTGTGTGTGTGTGGGTGTGTCCCGCGCGCTCGGAGCGGGGGCCCCAAATGTGTTTTTTGTTTTTTCCGTTGTATGCAGAGTGGCGGCATGTGCGTTGTGTGTGCGGGTTTTATGGTGTTTGATCGTGGGGCTTGAAAATGAGAATGTCCTGCATGCATGCATGCGTGTGAAAGTTTTTCTTACCCGGTTTGTATGAACGTCTGTGTAAAATGGGTGTACAAGTTGTGTGTGTAGTGCATTGTGTGTGCGTGTGTTGTTTTCACGCGGGTGCTTTTGTGTTGTGTGGTGTGTGTGTGTGTGTGTTTTTGGTGTGTGTGTTGTGGTGTGTGTGTGTGGGCGCGCGCGGCATTTCATTTTCGGAGGTTTAAAATTTTCATATTACATGGTCGGGATCGTATTTTTACTTAAAATTCTCTCCCTGTCGGGGGCGCTACTGCTGTGCTAAAAACAACAACAACTACTATTATATTACATACTATACATTGATGGGGGTTTCCCGTCGTATCGAGGGGGGGTGCTTAGGGCAGTGCGGGCCCTCATGCGGGAAAGAAGCCAAAACCCAGGCACAAAACGTACGATTGCGGAAATGGAGCCCTGCAAGGTGGGTTTTGTACTCCCAGTTTTTAGAAAAGGAGTACTTTAGTGGGAATAAAAAATCGTCTTTGGTTGTTGTCTGTCTTTGCCGGGGTAAAAATGTTTTTCCACTCGCCCCAACAAAACTACCCCCCTTCTTTCTGAAAATTGTGGGGTATTTCATTAGGGGCCCGATGATGCCCGAGTTTTAGTTTGTGCTATAGCCGTTCTAACGCTGAAAACGGCCTATTTTTGTGAATATCTCGTCTTGGCCCATTTAAGCGGTTTGGATGTCCGTGACATTGGGCTCTGTCCATATTAAGTGAGTAATGGGGAAATGATTAAAAAAACCCTTTAAAAAAACCGTTATTCTCCTTTTATTTCTTATATAGGTGGTTTTTAATGAAATTGGGTTAAAAAAAGGTATCACACACAAATGGCATTTATTAGTTTTTTCAAAATTTGACAGTTAAAAACCCGTTATTTTTGAATTTTGCCCCGATGTGGTAAAATTGGGTATGAAAAGGGTTTTACCCCAGTGAGGCAAAAATACCTTTTTCAAAAGTGTACATGGGTTAAAAAACCCTTTTTAAACCCGTTATTGTCGATTGGATAAAATTTGATATGTACACAAGCTTTACCCCGTGAGGACAAAATACGGTTTAAAAAGTGTTTCGGTTATATACCCTTAAACCGTTATTTTGCCGTTATTTTTTATATATTGGGGGGTTTTTTAACGAATTTTGTAAAAAAAAGGTTATCAAAACAAATGGCACTTCATGTATTTGTTAAAAATTGACCGTTAAAACCTTTTATTCTTGACGTTTGCCCGATTTGGATAAAATTTGGTATTACACAGGTTTTAAGCCAGTGAGGAAAAAAATCCCGTTTCAAGGGTACATCGGTTAAAAACGTTAAACTTATTTTCCCGTATTTTTATTCAAAAGATTGGGCCGATTTATAAGCGGTTTGGGGAAATGGGAGTACGTTTATATGCTTTGCATCTTGTTCCTATTCCTCTTGTCCTCCCCTGCCCCCCCTCTCTGCTGCTTTGGGTGCTGCTACTATACTACTACCCCGACGACGCGCGCGACGAACACCACCCCCCCACCCCCACCCCACTACTATGTACTATAACTACTACTACTACTATATATTATCTGCTGGTGCTGTGCCGCTGCTTGCGTTTTTAGCAACCGAAAACCTGAAAATATAACGTGATGGGGGTATAAAGATTGCGGGAAAAAAAAACAATAGTGATGAAATGTAGGGGTAATTAGTGGGTAAACTTCTACACTACAATAATTATAATATTAGCTACTGCGGCGGCGCCTTTCCCGCTTCCTCGCTATTTATGAATGATTGATGATAATTTTTGCTACATCAAATAAATATACTTGTACTGATGTGTAAAAACAACAACAAAATAAAATTATAAAATGATGATGATGATGGGTGATGAGATGATAATGAGATGAAATAAATAAATAAAAATAATGATGATGGTTGATGACCGACGACGACGACGACGACGACGTGGATGGATTAGTAATAAAAATGTATAATAAATATCGTATGCTAATAAAAAAAAATAGCAAAGAAGAAAAGGCCCTAACATAGATTTTTTTACGCGAAAAACCCCGATGCGATCATCAAGGGACAAAGGCTCCACACCCCCTCCCCACTCCCCCTCTAACCCAGCAAGGAAACATGAAAGCATAACTTACAGCCATTATACACCACCCCCCCTTTTCCCCACATGAAATGTTGGGATGGGGAAAAGAGACAAGATTCTTTTTTTCATCCCCCAATTGATAGCATGGGTCAAAACCCCGGGGTTTCCCCCGGGCTGGGGCCCCATGAATTGGGGTGTAGGCGTGTTTGTTTTCATGGGTAGGGCACCAACCCATCCCCATTAAAAAGTTTTTCTAAACGATAAATCCATTTTCAAAATTGACACAACTTTCCCGACACCAACCCACACCACACCCCAAACACACACCACACCCCACGCACGAGCACGCAGAAAGCAACACACACACACAACACCCGCGCGCGCGGCGCGCGTGCATGAGTTAAGGAGGAAATTTGGTCGTTTTCGGTGCTTATCGTGGGGACTACATCCCCTTTACCCCTTTGTTTCTAGTCCCCCCCCCCCCCCCAAAACCCCCAACAAACCACCCCCCCCTCCTTTTTTGGTCCCGAGAAAAACGTTTTATTCTAAAAGCACCCCTGAAAAAAAAAAATATAATTACGGTATTATGATATGTATACACACACCACAAACCCCAAACCACCACCCAACAAATTATATATATATATAATATATATATAATTATGTGTGTGTGGTGGTGTGTGTGTGCGCGGTGTGGTGTGTGTGTGTGGGTGTGGGGGTTGTGGGTGAGTTGTGCGTGGAGCGTGTGTGCGGGGTGCCGCGCGCCCTGTGTGTGGTAGATAATTTAATAGTAAGAGAAGAGAAGAGAGGGAAAAAGAGAGGAGGTGAGAGAGGAGAGAGAGAGAGAGAGAGAGATGTCATTTTTAAAGACTTGCACGCAATGAAATAAAATCCACTGTCTTTCAAAGTGCTTGGGGGTAAAAACTTGTGGAAAGCAGAACAAATTCCCCTTTTGGTGAAAGCGGTTTGCAAATTTTAAAAAAATTTACGCTTAGACTTACATTTCCTTCGTTTCCCGCCCTCGGAAAAAGACCCGCAAAAATTCAAATTAAGGAAGCACCCTGACTGTACCTTGCTAGGTAGAGCAAAAAAAATTCAACCCTTTACGTCGCAAAAATCCTCCCCAAAATGAACACCCTTTCCCGCCTCGTGTGAAACATTGCAGTGAGAAGCTTTCAGCCTTTTGCCACACCATACGAAAAGGGGACACGCTTTTCATGCCCAAAAAAACAAACAAAAATGACTACTGACGGACTGAACCATTTAGTCAGCCCAAAACATTTGTTTTATGACTTTAAAAAAAAATTAAAAAAAAAATTTTAAAAAAACAAAAAATAATACATGTAACATCTGAATGACTTAAAAAACCAAGGAAACTTAAAAAGGGAAACTTTTTAAATTATGAGTAAATAATGAAATCGAATTTAATTAATAAAACATTACCTTAAATGTACTAAAAAAAAAAAAAAATCTCTTCTCTCTCCTTTTTCTCTCTTTTCTCTTCTCTCGACCACATATCCACACACACACCCAACACACACACACACATATACCAAAAACCCACCCTTCCCCCCCTTTTTACATGTATGCGTGCACGCACATATATTATTCATAACAAAAAATAAAACAAATCTCTCTCTCTCTCTCTCTCTCTCTTCTTCCCCCTTCTCTTCTTTTTTTCTTTCTTGTGTTTTCATTTTCCTTTGGGGGTCTTTATATCGTCCTCCCCTTTCCTTTTTTCTCTCCTTTTTCTCTCTCTCTTTCTCTCTCTCTCTCTCTCTCTTCTCTCAGAGTAGGGTGTTCCCTTAATGCTTTTTAACAAAAAAGGGTTTATGCGGAAATGGAAGGTACCCTTTTTTTTTTCACCCTATAAAAAATGTATTAAATATTGGTTTAAACTGTTAAAATACTTCACAAGGTTATGTAAACAGGCTACAAAATGTTGTTACAACAAATGAGAAAGGCAAGTTTTAATGGGGCCCCAAAGTAAAGAAACTGTTGATGAAAAATGGGTTTGGCATTGTTGGCTAAGCCCAAAAATAGGAAACGATAAATTGTTTATCTCAGAATTTAAAAAACAGATTGATCTGAGTTTAACAAAACTGCACTTCAATGGAAGGAAATGAAAATACGATTTTTTTCTTTATTTAACTAACTGCAACCTGAAAAGTATTTTCGGGGAAAAAATAGTGGCACAGAAGCGTGGGAAGATTTCGAAAAAAAATTAGGGGTTTTTGCCAAACAAAAAAAAGGTTATGCTTGTCCAACACATAAAAACTTTTTCCCGTCTGCAAAGCAAAGCCCCTGAAGATGAGAATATTTTATACCATTGTGATGTTACGCATATTCCGGAAATTTAGCTTGTTTTTTGGGGCCTTTGTACAAAAATTTCAATTGCTTCATATATTGACACTTGAAAAAGAACGCTGACAAATCTTTGAAATTATATTCCGAAGTAGTAAAATCAGAAAAAAATCACTTCCAAATTGTTTTCTTTGTAAACTTATTTTTATTCAGTGCCCGGTGGTCATTGATTCTGTGACAAACATGGAATGTTTTTGAGATGTGTTGTTTTTTTGTTTACTTTTGTCCAAAACACTCAAAACTTGACTTTTGGTGTGGGAGTGTTAACGAAGTCTAAAAATTGTGGCCCGTTGGGTAAATTTTGTTTAGAAATTTTCATTATGTGGGGAATTTAAATTCACCCCCAGTCATAAGGCTGTACAGTATTGACATAAAATATCTTGAGTCATCGATATTGGGGTCTCTCAGAGTAGGGGCCATGGCCTATATAATTAAAAATCCCCATCCGTATCCGCCCCCCCCCCCCCTCTCTCTCTTCTCTCTCTCTTCCTCTCTCCTCTCTCTCTTGTGGGGTTTCTATTGCCTAGGGGGGTTTCATTATCTCTCTTGCCTTTTTTCTCTCTTCTCTTTTTCTCCCCTTTTCTCTCTTCTCTCCTCTCTTCTTCTCTCTCATTAGGGGCCCGGCCTTATGAATTTTAAAATCCGTATCCGTATCCCCCCCTCCCCTTCTTTTCTCTCCTCTCTCTCTCCTTCTCTCCTCTCCTTCTTTGTGCTTTGGGGGCCGTCTCCCCACTTGTTATCGGGGTTTTCTCTCCTCTCTCTCTCTTGTGTGTGTGTGTGTTGTGTGGTGTGTGGTTTTGGGTTTTGGGGTTGTGTGTTTGTGTGTTGCCGCGCGTGCTGCGTGCGTGCGTGGTGTGTGGTGTGTGTGTGGTGGTGGTGGTGTGTGTGTGCGGGGAGGTGTGTGTGGTGTGTGGGTGTGTGTGTGTGTGTTGTGTGTGTGTGTGTTGTGTGTGTGTGTGTGGTGTGTGTGGTGCGTGTGTGTGTTGTGTGTGGGGGTGGGTGTGTGTGTGTTGTGCCCTGGGGCCCTTGCAAAATCAAGCATCATCTGCCTTTTAACTCTTCCTTCCTTCTCTTTCTTTCTCTTTTTGTGTCTGTCTGTGTCTGTCTGTCGTCTGTTTCCCCCCTTTCTTTGTCTGTCTGCCGTCTCTGTCTCTCTCTCTCTTTTCTCTCTCTTCTCTTCTCTCTCCTTCTCTTCTTCTCTCTCTCTCGTTTGGGTACAGCAGTTTTGTTGTTTTTAACTGGGGCATTTCTTGGAAAATATTTACATTTAATGTGCAAAAAAATTGTCCCTTTTCCGTGCAAGTGCGCGCGCCCCCCCCCAAAACAAGCCCCGGCCAAAAAAGCGGGAGGGAATTGTTCCTCTTTTTTTTTGGGAGTGTCCGAGTTATTCCATGGTGGCGATGAACAGAAAGCTGTGGTTGGAAGTGAGGGAAATTGCGGGGAAACATTGTGGTTTGGGACGGGGATAGTGAGAGTGGGGAAAAAACGTAACAGTGCAAGAATTTTCAGAGTGTGGAAAAAGTTCATTTGAAACAGTTCAGGGTGGGAAAAACAGACTCAGTGCAAGACGTTCAGATGTGGACAAAAAAAAAAATTTTAAATAAGTTTTAGGTTTTGGGGGGCATACAAAAGTGGTGTACAATAAAGGTTGGATTATTGGATTCATTCTACTGTAATGTTAGGGGTCGTACGGCGCGCGCGCCCGCGCGTGTGGTTATGTGTTGTGTGTGTGTGTGGTGTGTGTTTGTGTGTGGTGTGTGTGTTTGTTTGTCTGTCGTCTCCGTGTTTTATGTGTGACATATTTGGCACAAAAGCTATTTTCGTTAAATCCCTCTGTGTTGTGCACGTGACTCTTCATATCTTCTCTTTTCCCCTCCATCTCTTCTTTCCCCTCTCTTCTCTTCTAAAGCACTGGGTAAGAAAGATGAGATAGTTCCTATAGCCGCGACCGCAAAGGGGCCCAAAAAGGGGGCTGTCCCCACTTTAAAATAACCCCAAAAGTCATTAAAAAAAACAAAAAAACTTTCAACCTATTTTAAATACATCTTTACAACGCACCAGAAAAATTCGTTAAAAATCGTCTCCGTAAAATCTTTAAAAAGATGAAAAATGTTAATCCTTCCCAAAAACCAAAGATACGTCGGGGACTTTGAAAAGGATTTTTTGGATTTTGTGTAAAATTTTGGCTCAATGGCAAGTCCCAAAACTTAAAAAAAAACGTTTTTGTGGTGGCACCCGAAAAAAGAACGGGTTCTTCACTCTTTAAAGTTGAATGGTAAAATACGAATGGCGGGGCAACCGGACAGAAAGTTTCTTCTTTACGCCACCAACGTGATGAGAGGCCCCCTTAAGGGTTTTTAAGGATTTGAAAGAGTTTGTTACCCTCTGTGTAATTCCCAAACCTCCTGCCAGGGTTTGAATAATCGTTTTTTGGGTTTCCAATTGAGCAGGGGAATATTTTTGACAGTTTTTGTTGTGGCATTCTTGGGTAAATGATCAACATTTCGTTCCCT
>JAMYXO010002443.1:0-7500 GCA_033310375.1 Conus canariensis | reverse complement strand
CCCCCCCCCCCCCCCCCCCCCCCCCCGCCCCGCCCCCCCCCCCCCCCCCCCCCCCCTCCCCCCCCCCCCCCCCCCGCCCCTTCATCTCCCCTTCTTCATTATGTATTGTTCCTACTCATTCTCTCTGAATTCAATTACATGGGCTTTATGTTCACTCCATTTGTATTAGACCTTTTAGTCGTTTCTTTCGTGCGCACGAAAAGGTGAATCGATGTTGAGTAAAACAACGAAAGAAACCTTTGAATGAAACAAAAAAAAAAAAAAAAAAAAAAGGCAAAGGGCAGTAATTTTTTGCAAAAGAGAAAACAAAGGGCAAATAATAATTCGGTTGGGTTGTTGGTTTTATGATCAGGAATTTTCTTCATTGGAATTGCTCTTTGTAGGATTGATTGAATCAGCCTTTTTCTTTCAAAACCAATAAAAGGACTCTATGCCCGCTTTAACAAACAAAACAAACAAATGACTTTAAAAAAAAAAACGCGAACGGCCGTACGAAGAAGCCACAGTAACTTTGGCCCCATCATGATGAAAAAAAAGTGGGAGTGAGTCAACCCAAAGTGCTCGTTTTTGTTTGTTTTAATGGTCCCAAATGGTTTTGGTTTCATGTAGCCCTGAGGAACACGACACAAGAGAGGTCTACTGGATAGGGCGTCGTGTTTGCCTTGTCATTGGTTTGTCCGGTGGTGTAGTCCATTTCTCTTGGACTAGGTATTCTTATTTCCGCCTGCAGTCCCTCCCCGAACTCTCCCTCCTGCCCGCCCCTTGATGATGGTATGGACAGTTAGTGACGTTCATATCGTGAGCCACAACGCCTGTGGCTGGCTCCATGATCCCCTTCCCCTTTACAGTTGGAGGTGGAGAAGGCATTGGGGAGAGGATTATACTGGCCAGTGACCTGAGCAATGACCCTTCTGCTACACAGGTTTTCTCTGACAGTTTGATTTGTTTACTGGAGGCTCCCAAAACTGATGTGTGGTCTGGCAGTATCAGTTGTTATTTGGGGCAGAGGGTGCAGAGCAGAGGGGGGGGACGATCCACATCTGGGGGTGGGAATGCCACCCTGTCCCCGAACGAAACAGTACACAGCTCAGTCTAATGCACGGTACACCTAAGTATCCGTTTTATCTCGTTTGGCCCGGAGAGGGAGTTCCATTGCAATAACCAACATAACTCCGTTTTCTGCATTTGGTTTTGTAGCCTGGGGATTTATTTGAACAGACGGCCGTATAAGCGTTATCCATTTTTGAGCTGGAGGTTGCCATGCAACATTGTTTCGTTGTGGCGTTGCGTGTGTGCGTGTGTTTGTGCGTGTAGTGTGTGTGTGTGGTGTGTGATTTCAGTTATCTATCGCATCTCAGACCAAATTCAACAAATATTAAACTTTTAAACTATTCTTTCAGATTAGAAATTTAATTTATTCCTGGCGGTTTATGCCATGTTTTGATAGATTTCTTTTATCGCGCAATCAGCGATTTACAATAATCGAAAGAAAAGGAAAAAATTTTTATTCAACATGTTTGACATTCAGACAAGGGAAGTTAATTCCATTCCTTGCGGAATAAACTAATATTCTTCTAACCCGTAAACTGAATTAAATGGATTTCATTTTTGTGCCCAGTTGTTACAAGAGAGTAGTGAACTGATTGCTTGTTTCTTCGTTTTCGAATTGTACAAATGTTGGGTTCATTTGCCTGAGAAGAAGGCAAAGAGGTCTCGAAACGCTTCATGTTTTGTTTTTTGTCATTTGTTTCTCTCCCCCCCCCCAATCCCCCCCCCATCCCCACCCCCCCCTTTTTTTTTTTCTTATTTCTTCTTGCCAAAAGTACGGAACAGTATTTCACACCAAACAAAAACCACAACACAACCACAACAAAACCCCAAAAAAGGCGATTAAGAAAAGATTGTAAGCGCTATCTTGAAGAAGATAGGACAAAAAAATAATTTTTTTTGTTTGTTGTTTGTATATTTTTTTCCCTATAAAAATTTTTTTTTGTGGGAGCAAGGAGATGCGAATCATTTAACAAAATAGCCCCGAGAGGAGAGAGAGGGGAGGGAGAGAGGAGAGAGGGAGAAGTTGCAAAAAGGGCGTCTTTGGGTGACCCCTTTTAAGTTTAGAATAAAAAGCAACCAAAAAAATTTTTTTTTTAGTTTTTCTTTTTTGAAAAACCCAGTTTTTTCTTTGCCAGTTTATTAAATTTTCCCACATTTACTGTTCAAAAATTCGTTTATGTCTTTTTTTTCTTTTGGAGTTGTTTAGTCGTATATTTTTTCTCCCCTTTTTTGTTCTTTTCTTTTTTTTCTTTTTTTTTTTTTTTTTGTTTTGTTTGTTTGGTTTTTTTTTTGTTTTTGTTTTTTTTTTTGTTTGGGAAAACTTGCTGTGCGTCTTTAAAATTTTTGTTCTTATTGATTTTCTTGTTTTTTCTTGGGTTTTTTTTTTAATTTTTTGTTTTTGGGGTATTTTTGTCAATTTTTGATTGTTTTGCTGTTATTTTTCTCTCTTTTAAAAATCCTCATCTGGTTTTTTTGTTTTTCTTACTTTTTTCTTTTTGTTGTTATTGAAAATTTCGGTTTGTTTTGGGAACTGAAGCAGATGGAGACGCAGTTCAGGGGGGTCAGGTGGGTCCCCCATCAAGCCGGCATCAACAAAAAGGGCGGCTAGGGAAAAAGGTGGGAAGAAGGAGGGCCCCCATAGGAAAGAAGCCCCCTTCGGACCCCAGCATGAGAGGGCTTTATGCCCCAATGCCCCTCGAGGTAAAGGGGCCTGCCAAAGGGGGCTGCAAATCCAAATACATTGGGCAACACCATTTTTCTCCGGCAGGGGGGATGGGAATTTTTCGTCATTTTTTGTTTGTTGGGGTTTTCATTTTTTCTTTTTTTTGTTAGCTGTTTTTTTTTTTTTTCACTTTATCTTTCTTTTCTTTCCAGTCCCTTTTATCCCATTTTTTCTATGTTTTTGTGTCCCTTTTTTTTTTTTTTTTTTTTCTTAACAATCGCGAAGAAACAAAAAACAACAAATGTGACATTTTAATCTTTCGATCAGAACTTCTTTTCATTTCTTGCAGTTTAAAAAAGTTTTGATTATTTTTTTGGCCAATCAGGGGCCAAAAAGATTAGAAAAGACAAAAAGACAACTTTTTATTTAAACAAATTGACCCTTTTCGACCCAAAGGGGAAATAAATTTTTTGGTAGATCATCTAACCCTTCCCCGGCTGTGAAAATTTTTCGCTGATGACTTGATAAACTTTGCGCCCGTAGTAACCCCCCAAAAAAAGTGGTAATGCCGTTTTTTGTTTCGAAAATTTTAAGTGTTGGTTTAAATTTTTTTAAAATAAGGAAAAGGGTCTCGAAGGTCGTTTTTGTTTTGTTTTTGTTGGCCCCCATTTTTTTTCTTCTTTTCAAGTACAAACGTCCCTTTTTTGTTAGGGTTGTGTCAATGCAGCCCCTCTTTCATGTAGTTTTGTTTTTTCCCTTTTTTGCGGTTGAGCAAAGATGCACAAAACATACAGAGTTATTTTAAACCACACGTGTAAAGGGGTGTGAAATATGTGGCCCCAGCGACAATCGCACTAATGCTTGGAGTGTTCTAACGGGAATGATGTTCATTCAGCGAAATTATTACAACTGAAAACACTTTCTATCGAAAAAAAAACAGTTGAACATTTTCTGAAGGAGTAGTAGGGGTTTTTTTTTTTCATTATTAACTTCAGTTCATTCCTCTTGCTGTATAAAGTAGTTGTTCTACACGTCAACTGAATTAAAGGGGGAAGAGAATTATGGATTTTGCAAGTCCCTTTTTTTAACTTAATTTTGTTGTTGTTGTTGCTATTTTGGTGTTTTAACTTCTGGGCAGCTTCAAATACCCTGAGGATGAGAATACTGCAGATATGAGTTGGGCCACAGAAAGGAAAATAACTATAAAGAATTATAGTGGTACGCTCCGAGTACGGACAGGCACAAATATCGCAGCTACGTACGCATGATGTATGCAGACACACACCCACCACACCCACACACACACACACACACCACACACAACACACAACACACACACAAGCCTGTTTTGAATAACAGACTGGGCGGTGTCTGTGACGATGAGAGCCCACTAGGACAAGACAACTGATGTGATCTCCAGCTACGTCATCTTTGGGGGCATGGTACTACAGACATGGAGATCAAGTGTACCAAACTCCAAGCCCAGGATCACCAAGACTGGAAAACAGTGCTGAAGAGAGATAAGTCAGCTTGAAAGAAAAGGACACCAGAATAGCAGGCTCACTAGAAGAAGATCGACAAGAGGATCAGTGAGGAGAAGAAGTACTCTGCAAACTCGAGGACAACTTCGGCAGGTGTCTCAGGAAGGTGCTGGCAAGAACATCTCTGCCATACCAGGGTACAGGCCAGAAAGGCTTGAACTGAGAGCAGCCGACGAGAGTAGATTCGGCCAATGTTATGAAAGTGTTTATACACACGTTTTGACAGCGGACTTCAGCATTGAGCAGCAGCTGGGCCATGACATGGTGCCCCCGCTCCCTGGATCGCCAGTGTTCCATCAATGAAGAGAAGTCCGACCGACTTGTCAGGAAGCTGAATGTCAGAAGTGCTCTTTTGGTCCGGATGCATCAGAGTAGGACTCTGAAATCACCTGGCACAACTCCTTGGCCATGTCTTCAAAGAGCTGTTCCAAGCGAAATTTCAGGAATGTTCCATGTTTCGCGATTTTGGAGGTCATCCACATCATTCCTGTGCTCAAGATGAAAGTGATCAGGTCCGCTCAACGACTACAGGACCAGTGGCGCTAACATAAGTCCCCATGACATTTACTGAGGAAATTGTCCTTTCAAGCATCTTCAGGGGAGGAAAATGAAGACCATCAAGATCCACTGCCAGTTCGCCCTACACAGAGGTAGGGCACAGAGATGCCATCCAGACAATGCTGCGCCATTCCACCAGGCACCCTGATAGGGTCGGGACGTTCGCAAAGGGTCTGTCTGTTGGAGTTTTCAAGTGCTTTCAACACCATTCGCCCCTCACCTGTAGGGAACTACTGGCATGGCTGTTAACCAGAGATCATCAATTGGATCTTCAGATTCTGACATTCCAGACAGTCCACAGCAGTCGTAGTTGCGGGTTGTCTCCTATGTCCTGGTGACATGCAGGAGCCCCCACAGGGGTGTGTTCAGTAGCCTGCCCTGTTCACCATCTACACAGCTGACGCCGCACCAGGGAGGATGCAGTCTTGCCAGACCATTTCGCAGATGACACGTCACTTACAGGGCTGATGCACGACTCTGATGAAACCAAGTATCGAAAGGGCAGTCTAGCAAGTTGGTGGATGGTGCGACAGGAAATTCCTTAGGTCAATGTCACCAAGACAGAGGAGATGGTATCGGACTTCCGCAGGGAACCCAAGCAGCACCCCATCCCACTGTTCATCAAGGAAGAGGAAGTGCGCATTGTGCGCACCTACAATGTAATTCGGGCAAGTCATTGACAAGTTGGTGCGGACCCCTACTACGACATGTGCTGCAAGAGGCAACCAGCGTCTTTTCTTTAGCGGGAAGCTCACAAAGTTCAGGGGTCAAACAGCACCTTCGCCTGGAACTTGTTCTATCAGTCGGTGATCCAGCCATCTCTCTACAAACATCTGTGCTTCCCGTCGTAAGCTGGTCGACTGCTGTCCATGAGTGCAGGACATCAGATATATTAGATTATTTTCTGCCATCAGCAATTAGAGCATGAAGGAGGCTTGAGGGCGGAATTGAAACAATCGATGCCTTGTGGCCAGATACAGTACAAACCAGTAATTCCATTCCTGTCCGCTCCTGACCTCACTCCAGCCAGTCATCTTTAAAAGGGTCCATCCTCAAACCCATTCCTCGTCTCCATCCCCATTCTACCCCCTCCCACTCCCCACTGACCCTCCCTCCTCCCCCTTCTTCCAATCAAAACTGTACTGATCTCAGGTTTTATAATGTTGGGGTAATGATGATGTTGATTGCAGTATGATGATAATCAAAATAAGCTGATTTTGAACCCAGCACACTTAAACAGACTCATGATAGAAATTCAAGCACCATGCAGATATGATGGCACGCATTAAGGCACCACTTTTATGCACTATTTATGATTCTTTGCTTTCACGCACACACAACAATACACAGAGAGCGACACTCACGCGCTTATGACAGATGCTTGCACATCCACGCAAACACATACATGTGTACACACACAGGCACACCTTACACACGTACATGCACACACATGCTCACACAAGTTGCGCCCACTCACAATATGACTTGATCACACATGCCAACAACAGGCACAATTAGTACTGGTCAAGGGCTTACAGACCAATAATCCTATGTGGTAGTGTGCTGTTGTGGGTTATATTCTGAGAGATCTAGTCCTTTGACTTATGTTCATATCTTGTTTAAACCATGATGTGTTGACAAATTTTAGTTTATGAATTTCTGTGTCGTGTGTTGAGAGAGAGAGACACCACACACAATACACACACACAATCACAACACGATACATCAGACACAGACAACACCAACACACACACACACACACACACTCAACACACACACACACACACACACTCCACTACACACACGCTCACGCACACACACTTACGTGCACCACGCTCGCGCGCGCACACACACACACCCATACCCTAACCACTACACACACTTACACACAACACACACACACAAACACCCACACACACACACACACACACAACACACACATCACCCACGTGCTCGCGCGCCAAACAACACACACACATACAGTGCACGGCAACGAGAGAGAGACGAGAAGAGGAGAGAGAGCAGACAGACAGACAGACAGGACAGACAGGAAGACAGATCAGACAGAGACCGAGATAAAGACATAAAGAGAGAGAGAGAGAGAGAGAGGTAGAGAGTGAGAGAGGAGAGAGAGAGAGGAGAGGAGGGAGAGAAAGAGACGACAGGACAGACTGAGCCAGAGAAGAAAGGCGTGAGAAAGCTGTTACATGACCACAATCATAACCAAGAAAAAAACAACAACATGAAAACCTCACACAGAAGGAAGCATTAATAGCAAAAGCAAGAGACATTCACACAACACACACCACACACACACACACACACTCCACAACACACACATACAGAGAGAGAGAGAGAGAGAGGAGAGACCGAGAGAGAGAGAGAGAGAGGAGAGAGAGAGAGAGAGACGAGAGCATGATGGAATCTAAATCCAGTTTTCTGTTCGTGAACTGAATGTGAAGCACACCGAAAAGTTTCATGTTCACAAACACCCATAGTCAAAAGAGGCGCGCAGCCCTCAGTCGGTCAAAATGGACTGACAATGCCCAGTGGTCAGGCAGCTGGGAACATCTTCTGCTGTTTCCCAAACATGACTTCCATGACCTTTCTGCCTTCCGCCTCATAATCTAATTAGCCAATTGGTTGTTAAAGTCGAGGGCAAGAAAAGAACGGCAATGTTATGTGTGT
>JAMYXO010000243.1:32500-59550 GCA_033310375.1 Conus canariensis | reverse complement strand
CTTTTTTGTCTCTTTCCTTTTTTTGTCTTTCTTTTTGCTGTTCCCTTTTATTTTTCCTTAAACCTTTGTTTGTTCTCTTATTGCTTTATGTTTTCATGTTTCTTTTTTTTTGGGCCCCGCTTTTATTCCCTGTTTCGTTTAAAAACCAAACCCCCCTTTTTCCGTTTGACCCCCCCAAAAAAACTCCTAAAACCCTGGTTCAGCCGAAGTTATCTTAGCCTTTAGGAAGAAAGGAAAGAAAGGGAAAAAAGGGGAAAAGGAGACAAAAAAAAAGGGCAAAAAAGGGAAAGAAGGGGGGGAATTGGTTAAGGGCCGGGAAAAAATGCCTTAGGGGGGGCATAATTTATGGGGTTTTGTTCCCCCCTATTGTCGAACCCCCCCGACAAAATTAACACGAATGGATTGAAATCATGGGGCTTTGTTAAAATGGCTTTGGAAGGGAAGCCCCAAAGGTTTTTGAAGGGGGGCATTTTTTTCAGGAAAAAGGGGAGAGAAATTGGGTGCAAAATAGAAGACCCGTTGGAATAAACAAGGGCCCCCAAAATTTGATGGAATTTACTTGGAAAAATAATTTTTAACCCCTTAAAAAGGCCAAAATTTGCAAAATTAATGGAAAAAAAACGTTCTAAAAAACCCCTTGCTGTCTTCGGCTACGGAGAAGGTGTACCGGAAAAAAATGTTTTTGGAGAAAGAAGCCTGGATTCCACTTTAACCAGGTATCTTTGGGTCATTTTTTGAAATTTCCCCCATGTCTTCCTACTCCCCTTTTTCCCATAAAAGGAGGGGTTCGGGCCTGATGAAAGGCCTTTCCAAAGCTAAGGAACTCCCATTTCTGGAAACCCCCTTTTTTTCCCCCCAACCCCCAAAGATGATTCAGCCTTTGCCCTCTGGGAAATTAATTTTAAAAAACTCCTCGCAGCGCAAAAAGTGCCAACCTTAAGTTCCTTTAAAATTAAAGGGGCCCCCTCTTCCCTCTTCCCTCTTCACCCCCCCCTAAAACCATCCTTTGGGTTCATAAGGCCGCATAAACACCCCGCCCCTCTCGGGAAAACCTAACTATCCAAGAAACGCCCTACCAAACCAACACAAAAAACCCAAAGGGGAAAAAACCCTCAAAAACCCCCAAACCAAACCCCCCGGTCCCGTCTATCCCGACTTCCATTAAACCGCAGACTACCCCCAAACCCACCCCCAAAAGACAAAACACACAAGCACAACAAAAACCCAAAAACCCCAAACCTGACTTCGAAAAAAACAAAGGCCTCAACACCCCCCATCCCTTTTCCAATCCAAAAGAACCCCTCCCCAACCAAACAACATTTAATAACCCCCAACCGCGTAAACCACAAAAAATGGATCCCCAACGCCCAACCCATAACAAAATGGCCCCACCCCACACCCCAATTTTTGGTTTTGGGGTTTTGTTTTGGGGGCCCCGGAAAGTTTTTAAAAAAGGAAAAGGGTGAAAAAAAGGGTCCTTAAGAAAATTTCTGGGTGGGTTTTTTCAGGAAAGGGCCCCTGATGGCCCTTAAAATCCCAAAGAAAAAAAATTGTTTTTCCCCCCTGTGAAATCCCCCTTTTTCCCAGCGGGGCCCCCATTCTGGAAAAATCTTTTTTCCCACAAGTTTACCAGATTTGCTCTCTCCGTAAATTAACCCTTAAAGTGCAGTTTAATCCGCTTCTGCGCAAAGGTGAACGACAAAAATTTCCCTTTTTCCAACAGAAGCAAGTTACCAGCTGCACCTCCAGTCCCAAAACCAATTTGCATCCTCTTGTTCATCCTTAAGTCCTTCAACCCCACCCATCTCGTTAAAAGAAAATTGACTTTAAAAGCCCTATTATCGTCTTCAGAAACCTAATGGGAGCAGAACCCAAAAACCAACAGGACCCCAAGGTTGCTTACTAAACCCCTTTAAACACACCCACTTTCCCTTTCCCCCAAAAACCCACCAACACTAAAATCAAAAGCACCGATTTGGGAACCTGCAACAAAACCTCTTTAGCTGCCCAAACAACCCCAACCCCAACCCCCTTACCCCCATCTGCAAAACAGAAGCCCCCCCTTTTTAAACCCAACCCCATCGAACTCCCCCCTTCGCCTAAAACGCACCAGACAAAAGGGGGACCTCCCACACCGCCCAAGATACATTATAAAAAATTTTTGGGAACCACAAACGTTTTGGGGGTTTCGGTTTTTTTCCGGCTAAAAATTTTTCCAAATAGTTTTTAAATTACAGGCAATTATTAATTTATGGTTTTGAAAAGAATTTTAAAAAAAAAAAAAAAATTTATTGGGCCCTGTGTCCTTTTTTGGTTGTGGGTTTTGTTGAGTGCTTTTATCCCCCCCTTGTGTAGGGGCCCACTTGGGGTTTTTTTGGGGGTTTGTTTGGACATGCTCCACAAAAAAAACCCAAACTGTGTGTGAAATGTTTGGGGAAAATGGGATGATGTGTTTTCCCAGGTCAAGCCTGGTTTGTTGTTTGTTTAATGTTTTATTTTAAAAATTTTTGTGTAAATTTTGTTGTTTTTGTTTTGTTTTTTGTTGGTGTTTGTTTGGTGCTGGTTGGGGTGCCTTTTCGGTATGTTTAGTGTGGTGTTGTTTGTTGTGGTTTTGCTGTGTTTAATGTGGAAGGGGAAAAGGGAATTGAAATTGATTTTGATCCAAAGGGACTTATTGATTTTTAAAAATTTGCTTTGGTTGGGTTTATCCCTTCCGTTTCACTTCCTTCCAACCATCTCCCTTCTTTTCCTTTCTTTTTTCTCTCTCTCCTTTTCCCCTCTTTCGTTTCTGTTTTTGTTTTTTTTTTTTTTTTCTCCTTACTATTGGTCTCTTTATGCTTTTTCCCTTTGGTTTGTTTTCCCTTTTCTTGTTTTTTTTGGGTTCTCCATCACCCTTATTAAATTTCATGAAAATTTATATGTTAAAGTATTAATGCATTAAGGGGAATGGGTGGGGGGAACGGGGGGGGGGGGGGGGGTTTGGGGGGGGGTTTTGGGGGCGTTGGGTGGGGTGATTGGTGTTTGGTGTGGTGGGGGGGGGGGGGGGGGGGGGGGTTTTTTGTAATGTGTTTGGTGTTGGGGTTAAATTTTTGTTGGTAGAGTTTGGTATAAATGTGTAATTTTGTAATTACATAAACACGTTGAAAGTCTATATTTGTTTTAGGGCTGTTTTACCACAAATGATTTCAATGTTGAATTGTTTTATTTGTGTTTTACATGCCATCAAAACAGACCTTGTGTATATGGGGATATAATAAAAAGTCTGAAGTCTGAAGTCCGTCTGTCTCTCTCATGTAAAGATGTTGCAAGCAGGGCAAGGCGTGTTGTTGTATGTATAACGCAACATCTATGTAGATTTATCGCACGTGTTTTCAACACATTGAACGAGCTCACTGCCGTACCCACAGCATCCCGCTCACCACTGACACTGCCACCAGTGACAGGCGTCAACATCCCGCTCACCACTGACATTGCCACCAGTGACAGGCGTCAACATCCCGCCCACCACTGACACTGCCACCAGTGACAGGCGTCAACATCCCGCCCACCACTGACACTGCCACCAGTGACAGGCGTCAACATCCCGCTCACCACTGACACTGCCACCAGTGACAGGAGTCAACATCCCGCTCACCACTGACACTGCCACCACTGACAGGGCGTCAACATCCCGCTCACCACTGACACTGCCACCACTGACAGGCGTTTCCACCGGTGCATCTATTTTGTGCCTTCCCTTTCTTGTTACACCAGTGTACGGAAAATTCTTCTCCAGTGGCCGGCCACCCCCCTACCTGGACTCTTTTAGGTTGCAGTGGCATCCAGGAAATGCTTTGTTCCGTCGATAAGCAGATGATCAAAGATCATCGTTGCTCGTTTCCCTTCAGACCTTGCTTTTTTCAGATGAGGGGAAAGGCCATCTTATGGTTCGCACACGTGAAGAAAAACCCTCTCCTACAAAAATGTCGCTACCTTTCAATTTCCGTTTTTCTTTCAAAATACGTAACGTGTCCGTATAAAAAGAACATCGGGCGATTACAGGAGAGTCCGGTTTGGCATTCAGCCTGTGAACTCGATCAAACTCGGTGTCCCGTGTCAATCCAAGTTGATCAGATATAAGGTCAGGGCTTCTGCCTTCGCACTGTTCCACAGATTCATTCTGATCCTTAGGGATACCGTGGAAGATTATATTGTTAGGTTTTGATCTTCCCTCTAAGTCGTCCGTTTTTAGTTCCAATTGTTCAATTCTTGATATGAGGTCAGTGTTCTGTTTGCAAAGTTTGAATTTTCTTTCCCTAAAGTCTCCACCTCATCCCTCAGATCTTTCACACCACTTTGTAACGCTGCGAATTGGTCATTTAGGCATTTGACATTTCTCTCCAAGTCCGTAAATTTATCGCTCATTTCTCTAAAGGTACAGTTCATTGACGTCAACATACCCATGATGTCCGCATTGGTGGGTTGCTGGGGAGAGGTGGGTGTCGTCCGTCCGCTGTCCGCCGGCGAAGCTCTAGTCTGGTCCACGCTGACCCTGCGTCCTGAGCTGCCGAGCATGGTCTGCTTTAAAATGTTCGTCCTGGGTCCTGGGTTCTGCTCCACGTCTGCACAGCGTAGAATAGTCCGCCCCAGAAAATTAAGGTTAGGAGCAGGCCAAGGGCTATACCGTCTAGCTTCGCACGCGGTGTCAACGTGGCGATCCGCATAGCCGTCTTCTTCCTGGCTCGCTACGATATAAAAGCGATGTAGATGTGGACGAACCTGCCACAGCTCGCTCTAAATGCAAGTGCTGCTGAAGGCATGGTATCTGGTGGGGGTACTGGTAAACGTTGAGGAAGGTACTTAGTAAATATCCGCCCCAAAAAAGAAGGAAACTACACAGCCATCAATGCATGACTGCTCGACTGAAACGCAGTTCACGATCCCCAGAGAGAGAGAGAGAGAGAGAGAGAGAGAGAGAGAGAGAAACAGAGAGAGACAGAGACAGAGAGAGAGACAGAGAGAGAGAGAGATAGACACACACACAGGAGAGAGAGAGAAGAGAGAGAGAGAGAGAGAGAGAGAGAGAGAGAGAGAGAGAGAGATTAACGGCAAAGGACTGACTGACTACGGAGACGGCCCCAGAGCAGCACACAGAGAGAGAGAGAGAGAGAGAGAGAGAGAGAGAGAGAGAGAGAGAGAGAGAGAGAGAGAGAGAGATGACAAGAATGTTTTGCCAAGGGAAGTAATTGTTGACAAAGACCAAGTATGCTTTCTTCTTGTATTTCTTAAGAGAACAAAAAACCCACAAAATTCCACCGTTTATATTAGTAAAGGAAAATGGGTCTTTTATGAACAAATAGAAGTTTGATGTATTGGGGGCGTAGATGGAATTTGACACTGTACATGATCAGTATAAAGCTTGTGGTGGTGGTTGAAATGATGGCACTGTTGCTCATTCCACACGGTAGGAACATTGGTGTCTGGTTTCAGTCACTAGGAATGATCAGTATAAAGCTGGTGGTGGTGGTTGAGATGATGGCACTGTTGCTCATTCCATACGGTATGAACATTGGTGTTTGGTTTCAGTCACTAGGAATGCACTGGGAAACGTCATGAGCATGTCCGGGGCTACGTTGTAGACAGGCAGCTGAGCAGGAACATTGAGGTGACCTGTCTGGAACTGCTTGCGGTTTGTCCTGGAACCTGCACTGTCGTCCAATTGAAAGACGTCATCAGTCTGTCTTCGCTTGCACTGCCTACCACTCCACACCATCACAACGACATGGGTGCACACTTTACCACCTGCCTACAACTCCAATAGCTGCTTAAGGTTATTTGTGTTTGTTTGTTTTTGTGCGTAATGACGCTGACATACATCAACAAACAGACAGACAGACGCAGGGAGAAAACATAAGGCCCATTGCTGACAGAATGGCACTGGTAATAATAATGATAATAATTAGTTTCAAAGTGAAATGACTGCAGGTGGACATTTGAAACGAACCTAACAGAAAAAAAGTCTTCCGCCAGATAAAAGGGAGCTAAACAAAGAAGACAAAACCATGACGCGTTTCGACCTCTGTGGTCTTCTTTCAGGCCAGACAAACAACATTGCAGATAATGAACACGAAGAAGGAACAATCACTTCTCTTCTTCAATTGAGCGCCAAATGATCATGATGCAGAATTGAACGATAATGACTTGTCCAATACGTACGATTTATGTATAGCGTCTTCTACTGTTAATTGTTCAAAGCCAGTCATATGAAATGTTCGTGCAGAAAAACAGATGTCATAAGAAAGGAATTGCCTTCACACAGATATACAAAAGCAGGTTTGAAGTCTACATACTCCTCATGGTGATAATTTATAGGAACATGGCTCCTGTTCACTGTAGTTTTAAGTCACATTGCATTGGCGAAGTTGGATGAAATGGGAGCCATAGATCATAATTATTTCAGTCCTGCTCAGCCTTTCTTTTGTAGAAAGAGAGGATGTTAGTTACCGCCAATGACATTGACAAACAAAGCACATGACTAGACACAGAAAGAGAGGATGTTAGTTTACCGCCAACGACATTGACAAACAAAAGCACATGACTAGAACACAGAAAGAGAGGATGTTAGTTACCGCCAACGACATTGACAAACAAAACACATGACTAGACACAGAAAGAGAGGATGTTAGTTACCGCCAACGACATTGACAAAGCACATGAGTAGACACAGTGTCTCTTTCTAAATTTTGCTTCGTTCTCCGCCGTCAGTCACTCCATTTTGAAACTTTCTTTTTTTCCTTTTTTGTTTTGTTTTTTGTTTTGTTACGAACATTCCTCGTATTAAATGCTTTCTTTTGCTGAGACAGTAACGCAAACAGTAGTTAAAAAGAACAAGTACGGTAACTCTTGCTCCATTACGAACTAAATCCACCACCATCACTTCGCGCGTGTGTGTGTGTGTGTGTGTATGATGTGTTTGTATTTGCAGGTGTGTGTGTATGTGTGTGTGTGTGTGTGTGTGTGGTATTTGTTGGTGCGTATATGTGTGAGTGTGTTTGTCATCAGCAAAACGGTGCCGCAGACCAAACGGGCCTGGCGAGGCAGAAACTGACACACGTTGGTGCTTTCTGTCGTAGCTTTTGTGTTGTCTGCTTCACCGTCCGTTCAAAGCATTCCAACATATTCATAGACTATGGACGACAACTTCAGAACCCAAGGTATAATATGAAGCATGTCACACTGGATAATGTTGTCGCTGTATGACATTGTTGGTGATTAAAATCGGGAGAATGAAGCCGCAGTGAAGGAGTTTGTGTCCAATGTTTCTCTATTGCGATGAGGAACACCAAACAGCATGAACTCTTTTTGTCATGACTGAACAGCAGGCGTTTCAGTCTGTTCACACCTGTAGATGTGATTCTCCAAGACTGTGTCTGAGCGGAGAACTTGGTCTCTGAAAAGGAGTACCAAACACAACTGGCTTTCCTCCTCGCCTGGCTGTCGACATGAGCTCTGGATATGGATTTTCTCTGACACTTGATTGTGCTGGGTTCCAGGCTGATGTGGTCTGGCAGTATCAGATGTTATTTGGGCAGAGGTGGGACACATCCACATCTGGGGGTGGGAATGCACCCTGCCCCCGAACTAGTACATAGCGCAGTCTATGCACGGTACACCTGGTTGGTTCCTTGGTCTCTGGATGTCTGAAACTCATTCTAACGTATCTGTTTGGCCCAGGAGTTCCATTGAATCACCAGCATACTCTACGTTTTTTGCAATGGTGTACCCTGGGGATTGAAACAGACGGCGTTTAAGCGTGTCCATTTTGAGTTGAAAGGTTGCCATGCAACAGTGTGTGTGTGTGTGTGTGTGTGTGTGTGTGTGTGTGTGTGTGTGTGTGTATATTCAGATATCAATTGCAGACAGACCAAAATTCAACAAGTATGAAATTTTAACTCTTTCGATTCACAACTTTTTATATATTCCCTTGGCAGTATAAACTAATATTTTGATAGATTTCTTTTGCGCCAAATCAGCGAATTCATTACAAACGACAAAAAGAAAACTTTTCTATTCAAACAAATGCTGATCATTTTCAGACAAGGGAAGTAATTATTTCGAATCAGAACTTCTTATTCCTTCCCTTGGCAGTCAAAACTAATATTTATACGCGTGAACTGACTTAAATAGATTCATTTTACACCCAATAGTTACAAGAAAGAATTGACTGATTTCTCGTTCTTTGTTTCGAATTGTCCCAAATGTTGGTTAATCTTGGCTGAAGAAGAAGGCCAAAGAGGTCTCGAAACGCGTCGTGTTTTGTTTTGTCTTTTGTTGCCCCTATCTTTTTTTCTTCTTGTCCAACGTACAGAACAGTCCTTTCTCTGTTAGGTTTGTGTCAGTTTCCGCCTGCAGTCATCTCACTGTCAGTTTTGTTTTCTTCCTTTTATGCGCGCTCTGTCAGCAAAGATTGCACAAACACTACAAGTTCATTTTAACCACACGTAGTAAAAGGGGTGAAATATGTGGCCCAGCGACAATGCCACTGATGCTTGGAGTTGATCTAACGGGAATGCATGATCATTCAGCGAATTCATTACAAAAGAAAAACTTTGATTGAAAAAACAAAGTTGAACATTTTCGGACAGGGGAAGTAATTTTTATCGATTCAGAACTTCTAACTCCTTCCCTTGCAGTAAAAAGTAGTGTTTCTACCCGTGAACTGAATTAAAGGGAGGAGGATATAGATTCTTGCCAGTACCTTTCTCCTTTTTTCTTTAATTTCTTGTTGTTGCTATTTTGCTGTTTTAACATAGGGCAGCTTCAAATCACACTGTGGATGAGAGACCTGCAGATATGAGTTGGGCCACGGAAAGGGAAATAACTACAAAGGAATTATAGTGGTAAGCTCCGACGTACGGACAGGCACAAATATATGCAGCTACGTACGCATGTATGTATGCACGGCCGGCGCGCCGCGCGCGCGCGCGCGCGCACACACACACACACACACACACACACACACACACACACACACAGAAGATTTCTAACAAAGTGTCTGGTGCGTTTTTAGAAGATGTTCTTTAAAGAGATGTGTGAAGTTTTTTGTGTGTTGTTTTTATGACTTGTAAGTTGATTTTAACGTGGTGACAGCCCTGATATGGCCTTTGCGGTCGGCTGGGCTATAAGGAACATACCTTACCTTACCTTACACACAAAGAAAGGCAGAATAAGAAAGATTGTAAGCGCTGCTCTTGTATGAATAGTACCTCACTTCATCTTATAGACACAAAAATCAAGTTTTGTTTGTTTTTTCCAAAATCTGTTATCACATATGAATACCTTTTTTGTAGCAATAGGAGATATTATGCAATCAATTGTTACGAAAATAGCAGAGAGAGAGAGAGAGAGAGAGAGAGAGAGAGAGAGAGAGAGAGAGAGAGAGAGAGGGGAGAGAGAGAGGAAGCAAAGGTCAGACCTTGGATCCACCCTTTCAACCAGTTTATGAATCCGAGAGCAGAAAAGAATGTTTTGCCAAGGGAAGTAAACGTTGACGAAGACCATGTATGAACAGCTTTTTTTCTTTCTTTTTTTTTTTTTTTTTTGTAATCAGAGAAAAAGACAACGCAATTATTACAATCATAGAAAAGTGAAGGGAAGCAGAGAGAGAGAGAGAGAGAGAGAGAGAGAGAGAGAGAGAGAGAGAGAGAGAGAGAGGAGAGAGAGAGAGAGAGAGGAAGAGGAAAAGAATGCTTTGCAAAGATGAACATGAAGAAAGAACTTCTCTTATCCAATTGGGCGCCAAATGATAATGATGGAGAAATTAACGATAATGATATTGTAAAGGGTACGATTCTGCCCAACCTTTGAGAACAGCGAGTTTGTTGTGGTCAACCCCTTAAACGCAGGATAGAATCGCAGTGAGGGGCAACCTAGCTGGTAAGTTGGAATGCCAGTTAAGAGGCTGGTCACTCAGCAGACAATTTGCCCACGGCTGGTCTGGGCAGACTGGTTTTGAAGAGACATCCATTGGACTTCAGCCACATCGTAATTGGTGTCGCCTTTGCTGAGGAGCTCTTGAGAGCCTCCCTTTGACCATGGCTGGTCTGGATGGTTTGGTCTGGGAGGCTGAGTATAGGCCGGGGGAACAGCCCTGGGAGACCGTGGAGCCGTGATTGGTGTTGTCTTTGCTGATGTGGACTTGAGATTTTAGAACTCAAACATCTTTAGGTGGGATACTGGATTTGCCCTAGGAACAGAGTCTGAAGGGTCTAGTTCCTCTGCACTCCACCAGACCCAGCCACTTATATGGCGGTCGGCCCCGTTGGATGTCGGGCCGTGGGGGATAGAATGTTGGTCAAGAGCAGCGCCGCCGGAGCCAGAGTTTAAACACTTTAGACCCTTGTAGTCGTTCTATTGTGACTCAGGCCACAAAAGACTTTCTCGAAAGATCTCGTTCAAAGGGTATGGAAGGCCTATATACTCCCAGCGTTCTGGCTCTGAGATCATTTCTTCACTGAGCAGAGTGTGGTGAAGGCAGTGACTCTGGTTCTGTCATTCAGGTGTTTGTGAATGTAAAGGTATGTTGATGGTTTTTGCCGTTGGTTTGGCTATGTTTTACCTAGAGTGAGGGCAGATAGAGTACTATTTTCGTGAAACAACTTTAGTAAATGGAAGTTAAAAGTTCTATGTTCTTACATTTTTATTGTACAAACTCCATTTCTTATCAACTGGAAATGTGATATACCAAATTTCCACAGTCAATTATTCAGGTAACTTTGTAACTAAGCAGGTGCTGACGCTTAATAAGAATGACATCAGAAACAGTTATTCAGTATTGTCACAGATTTTATTGTGAGTAATCAACAAATCGATGCCAGAAAACATAGATTACAGACGTTGCTGTCTTTTATTGTGATTTGTGGATAAAGTTTAACGCGCGCCCTGCAGGTTCCTTGTGTTCGAACACTAGACAAACTGGCTTGTAAACGTCGCCCTTGTTGGCTGGCGAGACGGATAGGGTTAAGTCACATGATGAAACCGCACGGTGGCCTGAGCAAATGATTAAGATACAGCAGTGAAGGTAGTTTGATTATTCCTCTGTGTGTCTGGGTTGCTACCTGTTACAAACAAGTGTTTTGCCTGTTTGTTCGATTGTTTCATTATGTGAGCGACTGAAGGGTTACGTGGTTACTTGGCTGAGTAATTAGGCAGTTAATTACTTGAATGCTGCTCGATTGCTTGTGCGTTCATGCGCCTGTTTTGTACGCGAGTAGCCACTGGTCAGTCAGTTTGTTTATTCGGTCGCTGCATCTGTTAGTCTGTGAGTGTTCACTTGTTCAATATATTTACACCTGTGGGTCCATTGCAGGGCTGAAAAGCAACAGCCATTGTTGGGCCGGGGTGTAGGCCTAACAGGTGAAACGTGGAGCCATAGCGTGTAGCACGCACTGTCCTGAGGTGGGTGTGTCTGCTGAGAAAGGAAGATAGCTTTAGCTGGCTGGTTCATGTGCAAGATGTGTCCTTTCTGAGTTTCATCGTATGTGTGGACACTACACATATGATTTTTTCCATACAATTGTGCAACTGCTGTTGAAAATTAGATGTTAATTAATTTCATTGATTGTTCATTGCTCCTGCCGTTCGCAACGGGGAGTTCCATTTGTGTGTGTGTGTGTGTGCTTGTGTGTGTTCATTCATAACACTGTTCTTCGCTATGAAATTATGAACATGCTGTTGACTGTATGTAACTCCTGCCGTTCGCACGGGGAGTCCCATTGTTAATGTTATAACAATGAAATCATTATGTTGTTGATCCTGCCGTTCGCAACGGGGGTCTCCTTTGGTTAATGTTATGATTATGATATGATTATGTTATTGATTGCAAAGATAGTACCTCATGTTTATGATTATTATTCTTTATGTCTTAATAGGTAGGTGGTTGGTATGGTTGGTTTGATCCAACCATGATTTGAAATAAAAAGAGAGAGGAAACCAAGGAGCTGGTGTTAGGTGTTGAATTCGATGTGTCAATTCGCTCTCTTCCCCATCTCCTTCTCCCCTCCTTATCTCCACCTCCACCCACCCACCCTTTACAATATGTCAAACACGTACGATTTGTATAGTATAGTGTCTTTTACTGATAATTCACAAACATCAGATGTGACTATGAAAGGACTCACCCACCCTTTACAATATGTCAGACACGTACGATTTATATAGTATAGTGTCTTTTACTGATAATTCACAAACATCAGATGTGACTATGAAAGGATTCACCCTCACACGCACAAAAGCAGATTTAGAGTCCACACACACACAATGTAAAGTTTCGATTCCCAGACCCTCTAACGCATGGAACGAAAGAATTTCGTGACAGAGGACACGTGTTTCTATTGATGTGGTTATTTATAACGAAGTAGTTTATCTGTTGTGCAATTTAACTGTTTGGATCAACAGTGTCGTCACCCTTCCAGAGCAAGAGACAGAGTGTTGGGAGGGGAACAGATCAGAAATCTACCACTGCACTCTAAACCACAGTCACATCTACCCCTGTACTTTTTATTTCTCAGTCGCACGCTCACATACGCACAGAGAAATTGAATGAGATCGCGCCAACGTTCAGTGTCAATGAAATCCCCGCACATCAGGGCAACCGGCTTCTCTGACTCCCATTGCCGTCTTTGTCATAATCATTGTTTCTATTAGAAAATTCATGAAAGTTTTTATTCAATATCGTGTGAAACGTGCACAGAGTTTACTGTCAAGCCAACCGTCCTCACCAGAGCGCTGACAAGGAATTTCCTAAGTGTCTTTTTTTTTATTTTGACCACTTCTTCTGCAGGATCTAGGATAACACACTCTCACGGATATATTAAGTATCGGTATTTGTTGGTCAACTCTGTTATGGTGGGCTAATCTTAATTGGATAAATTGTATTTCACTTTTAAAATTTGTTTTTTAATTTAAAATGTACTGTAACTACTGTAAGCAAATTAATGTCGGCGAACCTAACCACAATAGGAGCCATAGATCATATTTCAGTCCTGCTGAATCTTTCTTTTTTATTCTTTCTTGCTTTGTTTTCCTAAATAGCATTATTCGTCGTAGTTCAATGACATTTTTGCTTCAAATATAATACCTTAGCTTCTTCTGCTTAATATTGGTTTTAAACCTGTAAGAAAATCTGAAATGAGGCAGTAACGGTAGACAATAATTACAAAACACGTACAATAACTCTTGCTCCTTTGTGAACTAAATCCACGCCTTCACTTCCAAGGGAAATAATTACAAAAGAAATCAAGTTACAGGCTCCGACGAACAGTCTGTCGCAAACAAATGCAGCTACGCACAAGCATACACACAGAGAGGCAGACACACATTCATGCGCGAAAGCACGCACGCGTGCGTGCACGTGTTCGGTAGAAAAGCAGTGTACTCTGCATTATCTTCACCTTTCCACGAAAAAAAACAAAAACACTCTCATACAGAGAAAAATCTGCGCTGACGCCGGTACGGGGCGAGAGCTTGAGGTCGACCTGTTCCCATTGGACCGAGGTGTTATTTCAATGACAGAACAGTCAGTCGTCCTCCTCCCGATGGGAGGAAAAAAAAAAAAAAAAAAAAAAAAAAAACTCGGGGAGAAACCAGCGGAACAAGATCTACGTGGTTTGGTGTAGTCTGCCAGTTAGGCCAGACGAGATCAACGGGAGGCGAGTGCAGCACACTGTTGTTGTCCACGAAGAGACCTCCACAAGAACGACTTGGAGGACCGCGGCCTCTGCAAGCTAAGTCTTACTGCACTGAAAGAACAAACATAAATGAGGACGATCTATGAAGGAGACCATATCCTTTCTTCCTTCCTTCCTTCCTTCTTTCTTTCTTTCTTTCTTTGTCTTTCACACCCACTGACAGAAAAAAAAAAGGAACAACATCAACTTGGCCGAAAACAGGGAGACACGCACGGCGCAGTTACTGTTCTCTCTTTGTTTATTCTTCCTTTCTATTTTGTCATTTATTCTTTCTTTTCATCTCTCTCTCTCTCTCTCTCTCTCTCTCCTCTCTCTCTCTCTCTTCCTCTCTCTCGTGCGCGCGCGCGCGCGGTGTGTGTGTGTGTGTGTGTGTGAGAGAGAGAGGAGAGAGAGAGAGAGAGAGAAGAGAGAAGACAGAGAGAGAGAGAGAGAGAGAGAGAGAGAGAGAGAGAGAGAGAGTAGCATAGTTACGTCATATCAGGGATTATGATAGAAAGAAAACAAGAAAAGAAAGGAAGAAAGGAAAAGAAAAAGAAGAAAGGAAAGGAAGGACAGAAATGAAAAAAAGGAAGAAGAAAGGACAAAAACGAAAGGCAGAAAAGAAAAGGAAGATTAAAAGACAAAAACGTAAAGGAAGAAAAGACAAAGAAAGAAAGAAAGAAATAGAGAAAGAGAGACAGATAGGGAGAAAGAAAGAAAGGAAAGGAAGGTGGTGAGTAGTAATATATGAGGGATGAATCCCTCATTGAGGATCTCATGTGACGATCTCATCAGTGCGCATGCGCAGAGATAAGGTGCCGTCGTATCAGGCATTAAGATAGAAAGAAAGCAAGAAAAGAAAGAGAGAAAGAAATGAAAAAAAACGAAAGGACAGAAATGAAAAGGAAGAAAAACAGACAAAAAAAAAGAAAGAAAGAAAAGAAGAAAAGAAAAGGAAGAAGAAAAGACAATAAAAGAAAGGAAGAAAAGACAAGAAAAAGAAGGAAAGAAAGAAAGAAAGAAAGAAAGAAAGAAGGAAAAGTAAAGAAAGAAAGAGAAGGAAAGACAGACAGACAGACAGGGAGAAAGAAATAAAGAAAAGAAAGGAAGAAACAGAACAAAAATCTTACAGGCTTGACGACATACAACGAAAGACAAATAAATACATCTAGTCAATAAAGTATGGCAACATAGACGTCAAGGGGAGGACTAGGTGCTCCATGTGTGATGAGTAGTATAGGAGGTTCAAATCATGCCCCATCGAGGAGGTCATGTGAGGATCTCATCAGTGCGCATGCGCAGATCAGGGATAAAGAAATCAGTAACAGTAATGCTAATGATAACAGTACTGATATTAACACTAATAATAATGATGATTGATTCGACGCAATAATTATTCTTTTAGTATTTGAGAGCAACGTAATGTTGCTTAAGATTGTTTGGGAACGATGGTTAGATACTGGTTTCGAGTGTTTAGGACCGATGTGTTACGTCATTTTGGTAGATGTCGACTTTATGTCATGCGTTAGTTTGCACTGAAATTGTTTGACGTAATACTGTGATGTCAATAGCTGGGGAATCACCACCGTGCTGTGTGGAAAACGACGCCGGAACATTTTGGTTTCTTCAGGTCGGGTAAGGTCAGATAAGGTCTTAAAATGTCAGAAAAGGTCTTTGCAAGGCCAGATTAGGTCTTAGAAAGGTCATATAAGGTCTTTAAAAGGTCAGATAAGGTCTTTAAAAGGCCAGATAAGGTCTTTTAAAGGTCAGATTAGGTCTTAAAAAGGACAGATAAGGTCTCAAAAAGGTACCATGAGGTTTTTAAAAAGGTCAGACAAGGTCTTTTAAAAGGTCATATATGGTCTTTACGTGTCTGTCTTGTATTTTGTTTCTTTACCAAGTCGTATGTGTGCCACATGGTATGTGTCTTTGTGTAATGTTATGTGTCTCTGTTCTGTATCATGTGTCTTTGTCCTACGATGTGTATTTTGTCCAATGCCATGTTTTGTCCTACACTGTGTCTGTTGTCTATCTTTGTCATGTGTAGTGTGCCTTTGTATTGTGTCATGCATGTAACGTGCCTTTGTATTGTGTCATGCATGTAACGTGCCTTTGTATTGTGTCATGCATGTAACGTGCCTTTGTATTGTGTCATGCATGTAACGTGCCTTTGTATTGTGTCATGCATGTAACGTGCCTTTGTATTGTGTCATGCATGTAACGTGCCTTTGTATTGTGTCATGCATGTAATGTGCCTTTGTATTGTGTCATGTGTAGTGCGCCTTGTATTGTGTCATGAATGTAACATGCCTTTGTATTGTGTCATGCATGTAACGTGCCTTTGTATGGTGCCATGCATGTAACGTGCCTTTGTATTGTGTCATGCATGTAACGTGCCCTTGTATTGTGTCATGAATGTAACATGCCTTTGTATTGTGTCATGTGTAGTGTGCCTTTGTATTGTGTCATGAATGTAACATGCCTTTGTATGGTGCCATGCATGTAACGTGCCTTTGTATGGTGCCATGCATGTAACGTGCCTTTGTATTGTGTCATGTGTAGTGTGCCTTTGTATTGTGTCATGAATGTAACATGTCTTTGTATTATGTCAAGCATGTAGTGTGCTTTGTATTGTGTCTGCATATAGTGTGCTTTGTATTGTGCCATTCATGTAACGTGCCTTTGTATTGTGTCATGATTGTAACATGCCTTTGTATTGTGTCAAGCGTGTAGTGTGCTTTGTATTGTGTCTTGCATATAGTGTGCTTTGTATTGTGCCATGCAATGTAATGTGCCTTTGTATTGTGTCATGTGTAGTGTGCCTTTGTATTGTGTCATGTGTAGTGTGCCTTTGTATTGTGTCATGTGTAGTGTGCCTTTGTATTGTGTCATGTGTAGTGCCTTTGTATGGTGCCATGCATGTAATGTGCTTTGTATTGTGTCATGCATGTAATGTGCTTTGTATTGTGTCATGCATGTCGTGTCCTTTGTATTGTGCCATGCATGTAATGTGCTTTGTATTTCGTCATGCATGTAATGTTGTATTGTCCGTGCATGTAATGTGCTTTATATTGTGCGTGCATGTAATGTGCTTTGTATTGTGCCATGCATGTAATGTGCTTTGTATTGTGCGTGCATGTAATGTGCTTTGTATTGTGTCCGTGCATGTAATGTGCTTTGTATTGTGTCATGCATGTAATGTGCTTTGTATTGTGCCGTGCATGTAATGTGCTTTATATTGTGTCTGCATGTAATGTGCTTTGTATTGTGTCCATGCATGTAATGTGCTTTGTATTGTGTCATGCATGTAATGTGCTTTGTATTGTGTCATGCATGTAATGTACCTTTGTATTGTGCTATGCATGTAATGTGCGTTTGTATTGTGCCATGCATGTAATGTGCGTTTGTATTGTGCATGCATGTAATGTGCCTTTGCATTGTGTCATGCATGTAATGTGCTTTGTATTGTGTCATGCATGTAATGTGCTTTGTATTGTGTCATGCATGTAATGTGCTTTGTATTGTGTCATGCATGTAATGTGCCTTTTATTGTGCCATGCATGTAATGTACCTTTACACTGCATTATGCATGCAAGATACTGTGTTGGAAAGTGACTCTCTCTCTCTCTCTTCTCTCTCTCCTCTCTCTCTCTCTCTCTCTCTCTCTGCTTCAAAAGCACATGGGTTTAAAGGTTATTACTGTTGCCAACAGAGCAGCTAAACAACGGACGCACTTGCCCACGTACGTACACATACACACAGATACAGCCACAGACACACGCTTACACACACACACACACACACACACACACACAACACACACACACACACACACACACGCACGCACGCACACACGCGCGCGCGCGCGCGCGCTCGTGTGCGCGCACGTTAGCACGCACGCGCGCGCGCACATACACGCACACACGCGCGCGAGCAAATTAGAAAAATATGCAAGCAAACAATAACACAAAAAGCATCAACAACAAAACAAGAAACAGATAGTACAATATCGCCAAAAACCTGGACAGATAGACAGACATACAGACAGACAGGCCACTAACAAAACAACAATACAACAAACAGATCTACGATAAAGCAACAATAACACAACAACAATACAACAATCTAACATTACATGAAAACGATGAAAACATGGAATAGATAAAAACAAATTAACATGACAGTAAAACAAATACTACTATTGAAATAAAGTTATGAAGAAGAACACACACACACACACACACACACACACACACACACACACACACAACACACACACACACACACACACACACACACACACACACACACACACACACAACACACACACTCAGCAACTAAGCAACAACAAAACGACAGTAAAGATCAACCGATTCTCCCTCCTCCCCCTCCCTCCACCAACTCAACACATATAGTGAACTCCTGATACAGTAAACGCCGGAAATAGTAAACAATTGCCTATAGTAAACGTTTTTCTTGGTCACGGTCCCAAGCCTTCTTAGTCTCTGTTAATTTTAGCCGGAAATAGTAAACATCGGAAATAATAAACGTCCTTTAAAATAGTAAACTCATTTTCAAGTCCCTGAAGCTTCCCACCGCCGGCTATAGTAAACTTTTTTTTTTATGAGAGTTACTTCCCTTTGACATGCTGTTATAGTGAACTCCGCAAATAATAAACGCCGGTAATAGTAAACAACTGCTTACAGTAAACGTTTTTCTTGGTCCTGGTCCCAAGTTTTCCCTTTGACAAAACAATGGCGCACAAACGTGTGACTCTGTCACTGAAAAGAAAAATAGATTTAATCAAACAAGTTGAAGAAAACAACAAGAAGCAAAGCGAGTTAGCCCTTGAGTTTGGAAATTTCTAAAGCAACAGTTAGTGTGATTGTGAAAAATAGGGAAAGTTTGAAGGAAAAATTTGATAAGGGGGACTGCATTTCAAAACGCAAACATGACAGACGTGCAACGCAGCCCGAGATTGAGAATGCCCTTTTGGACTGGTTCAAGAAAACAAGAGGCGAACAGCATGCCTGTCTCCGGCACTATTTTGAAATCAAAAGCCGAACAGTTTGTCAAAGATCTGGGCTTGACAGAGGGGTGATGTTCTGAAGGTTGGATTAGGCGCTTCAACATACGCCACAACATTTCCTACAGAAAAGTAAGTGGAGAAAGGAACAGTGTAGATGAATCGATCACAGATCATTGGGTTAGTGATGTCCTGTTGCCCACGCTTAAAAACTAGGAGAAAAAAGATATCTTCAACATGGATGAAAGTGGATTATTCTGGCGCATGCTGCCAGATCGCACACTTGCGTTTAGAAGAACAAGAAGTGTACACGTGTGTGTCATTCACTCATTGTGTGTGTCACCGTGTGTGGTGTCTCTCTCTCTCTCTCTCTCTCTCTCTCTCTTCTTCTGTCTGTCTGTCTGCCCTTTTTCCTCTCTCTCTTCTCTCTCTCTCTCTCTCTCTCTTTGTATTGTGACGAGAGGCCAGTGCCTGTAGCAGACTGGGTGAAGTTAATCCACCTACTCAGGCAAGCGTTCCCCAGTGCTTCACTGCAGGCCTCCTCCATTCTTCCTCCCCTTGGCCAACACCCCCTAAGGACATGGCGTCACGATCCACGGCCAATCTTCGCCTCTCCTGCCGTCAAGAGGGAATCAGTTACTTAGACAACACCCCCTCCTTCCTCGCCAGATCGGGGGCGCCAAAGAAAGCCATGTACCGAGACAGACTACATCCCGGTTCATATGGCTGCAAAGTCCTTGCCTCCAACATCTGTCCCACTAATAACACAAGACCATAGCCTCCAGCTACATCAGGCCCACCTCACAAAGAGCAAGAAGGGCCGTCTTGCAACACAAGACGCCCCAGTGACCACAACAGTCCACCTAGTTATAACTATGAACTGATTTCCCAGCGAACACTCCCCATAATCCCAACTCTCGCAGTGTATATAATATACTAGGCGCCATCAACGCCCTACAAAGCAACCCCTTCTACAATCCCCCACCCACATGTATTCCTTTTCTTCCCCAGTGAATAGAAATGACAAACAGCAATGTAAAGAGTACAGAAACGTGACCTGCACCCTCCACCCACATAGCACATCACCCCCTTCCATGTCCAAACCACACACTAGCAGCAACCAACACACCCCACCTCCAAACACATTTCAGCTGCAACCTCACAACACATCTTGGCTACAATTTCCCAGCACAGCACAACTACCACCCTCTAATACCCCTTACAATCCACCAACTCCAAACAATGCCCACCTTACACTTCACAACACAACACTCCTGCCACCACCCAACACATTACACTTCCAACCCCCCACCATCACACACATCCCACAGCAGTCAGTACAACCCTCCAGCCCACTACATCCATTTGCTGTTCAGTTGCTGAACACAATGACTGCTCAGTTCCTGTCACAGCAACACCAACCAGCTCCTCTCCCCATGTCCTCATTGAATTAAATTAACATGTCGCTGTATGCATCCTTATATTCGTATATCATTGCTACATCACCGTCTGTGCATATGTTTATATCCACTTCATATCACATAGGTATGTAGTGCGATATGCTATTTCATCATCCATGTGCTATGTATGTGTGCGCATCTAATGGTTGTGAGCGTGCATATGTTTGTATCCACTTCATATCACATAGGTATGTGTGCGCATCTAATGGTTGTGAGCGTGCATATGTTTGTATCCACTTCATACTACATATGTATGTAGTGCGATATGCTATTAATTTTCATCATCGCATGTTGCTATGTAAGTATAGCGCATATTTCTACATGCGTGTGTGAGCGCCACACGTGTGTGTGTGTGTGTGTGTGTGTGTTGTGTGTGGTGTGTGTGTGGTGTGTGTGTGTGTGTGGTGTGTGTGTGTGTGTGTGTGTGTGGTGTGTGTGTGTGTGTGGGTGCGTGCATGCGTGCGTGCGTGCGTGCTTGCGTGCGTGCGTGCGTGCGCGTGTGCGTGCGTGCGTATGCGTGTGTGTGAGTGTGTGTGTGCGCGCGTGCACTCGCGAGTGTGTGTGTATGTGTAAATCTATGTGTATTTGTTTGTTTGTTTGTTCGTTTCCTTGTCTGGCCTGCTGCAGTCTGTCGGGTGCCTGTCAGATGTGTTGCATACTATTATACGAGTTATTACTCTGATCTCAAGGAGTGCGTTTTGTGGTGTTGTGGACAAACAAAAACTGGTGCGTCGACATCGAAGTGCTGCCACTCAGTGGTTAAAAAGACAGGGCAAAATGTGCTGACACTGGGAGTGTTGTTACACAAAGGTGCTCGACATCGAGTCTGCATCAGTGTAAAAGACAGGGCAAATGTGCTGAACTGGAGGTTGTATACAAACAAAACTGGTGCGTCGACATCGAAGTGCTGCCACTCAGTGGTTAAAAAGACAGGGCAAAATGTGCTGACATTGGGAGTGTGATGCGTGCTCGTATTGAGAGACTATACGAGTCATTATCATAGACCAATGCTCATTACCCTTTTTCTTTGAACATTGTTTACCTTTTTTGTAACATAGCAGAAGCCTGCGTCCCTGTTCTAAACTGTAGTGACCATTACGTAATTTGTGTCACATGGCCCAAAAAAGGAGTAAAAATTCCCAAAACGGGGCACAAGACAATAACGTACCGTTGCTTTACAAACTTTAACAACCAAGACTTTCTGCATGACTTACTTAACTCAAATCTCTCTTCAGTTTTCCACATAACTGATCCAGATCTTGCTGTTGAATTTTGGATCAAAACATTTACAGAGATATATAATAAACACGCCCCTCGACAAACGATTAGAGTACGGCATGATCCTAAACCGGCATGGTACACTAAAGAGTTACAGGAGGCAGGTTACCTTAGAGATCTGCTTAAACAACATGGCTATGAAGAGGAATCTAGAAAACTGAGAAATGCAATTAATTCACAGAAACGCAGAGAAAAAACGAAATATTATCGAGAACTAATATCATCAAACCAGAACCCAAAATTGGTATGGAGAGCTATTAACGAGCTTACAAACAATCAACCTTCTTCAAAATCAACTGTAATTAAAGACATCTCTGTCGAACAGCTAAAAACACACTTTTGCACTATAGCTAATAAAATTGTCACGACAGATTCTTCCAAATCAAACGATCTTCAGAAACTGAAACAATATTGCCAAGATAAAAACATCACGTCTGAACTTCATATTCCACCAATAACAGTCTTTGAAGTTTATCACTCCCTAACGCACCCAAAACAGTCAGGTACCTGCGGGGTAGATGGCCTTGACGACAAAATCCTCAAACTATCAGCTCCAGCAATTACAGATACATTAACATACTCTCCAATTTATGCATAGACAAAAATCATTTTCCCGATAGTTTCAAAAAAACAAAAGTCCTTCCTATCCACAAGGCAGGTGACAACTCAGACCCTGCAAACTACAGACCAATCTCAATCATTTCCTCTGTTTCCAAACCTTTGGAAAAACACATGAACAAACACACATTACACCACCTTAATACATATCACTTGCTTCATCCAAGACAGTCCGGGTTTCGACACAACCATTCATGCCACACAGCCCTAATCAACTTAGTTGATGACTGGCTAAATAGCATTAACAACAACAGATATTGTGGTGTCCTATTCATCGATTTCAAAAAAGCATTTGATGTGATAGACCATAACCTTCTTCTTAGAAAATTGAAATTGTATGGCTTATCCACAAAAACTCTTTCGCTTTTCCAATCATATCTCACAAATAGGCAACAGTGTGTGAAAATCAATACAATTTTCTCTTCATTTCAAACACTTTCCATGGCGTCCCACAAGGCTCTATCCTGGGTCCCTTACTGTTCACAATTTACATTAATGACCTACCTCTCCATATCACATCCACATGTGAACTCTTTGCTGATAATACAACAATACACACAAATCATTCTGATGTTACTGTTCTTGCACAAACTTTACAAGAAAGTGCGAATGACCTCGTAAAATGGACTGAACTAAATCACATGTCGCTTCACCCTAAAAAAACTAAATCAATGCTTATCACAACCAGACAAAAAAGGCAAAATCTCACCATTAAGTTTCCTCCTGTCCATCTTAAAGATGAACCTGTTGAACAGGTAACATACCTCAAAGTGCTAGGAATAACAATTGATAACAACATTAGTTGGCAAGCTCACATAACCTCACTGTGCAAAAAAATTTCACAGAAAGTTTATCAACTCTCCAAAATCAAACGCTTCCTCGACCTGCATTCACGCAAGCTCTTTTTCCAGTCTCATATTCAATCACACATAGACTATGGATCTACTCTATGGGACTCTGCTAGTGCTAACATCCTCAAACCATTACTAAGCCTACACAAGCGATCACTCAAATTAGTCCTCCTAAAAACCAGTAGTCTTCTGGACTCAGACTATAAAAAGATTCAGGTTCTCCCCTTAAGTCTGAGATTAGAATACAACAAAGGGATCATAATGCACAGGATTGTGTCTTGGAAGGCACCCTCCACGTTAGTTCACAGATTCTCATTAATTCCTCAAGGACTCCACCCAAACTTCATGTCCCTGTTCCCAGAATTGACTTATTCAAATCCAGTTTAACATATTGAGGTTCCTGTCAATGGAACTCGCTCCCTGAATCAACCAATCAACACCAATGCATATCAACCTTCAAACACCATTATTTCAACCAACTTATGTGCCAGTATTTGCATGCTCCGCCATAAATCCACCACCAGCCACACCACCCTCTTTGCCTTATGTATAAACCTGTCTATTTAGATAGTGTTTTGTATTTGAAATGCACATGTTATTGTGTTTAGTAAGTATGTCTTATGTGAGTATGTGTGTGTATGAGTGTGCGTGCGTATGTGTGCGTGTGCGTGGGCGCGCGCGCGCGCGCGGCGCATGTGTGTGTGTGTGTGTGTGTGTGTGTGTGTGTGTGTGTGTTGTGTGTGTGTGTGTGTGTGTGTTTCCTACTTCCTCTTGCCCTCTTGTCATTATGTCGTTATGCTTTTATTCTCATGCGATCTCTCTCTCTCTCTCTCTCCTCTCTCTCTCTCTCTCTCTCTCTCTCTCTCTCTCTCTCTCTCTCTCATAGTTCTCCTGGAATGACTTAATATATTACCTACATGACATCCCCCCTCCTACCCGTGGTGACTGGGTTGTCACTATGCCCCCCCCCCCCCCCCCCCCCCCCTCCATTTGTGCCTTTTTTTCCCTGGTGCTTCAAAATCGATTGTCTTACATCTCCTTGGTGTTTTTTGATTGGTAGATTGTTCTAAACAAGCTCTTTCCCGCACCCACTCTCGCCTCTTTCTCCCTCTCTCCCTCTCTCTATCGCCCTCCCCTGCACTCCTTTCGCTCCTGCGTCTCTCTCTCTCTCTCTCCCTCTGTCTGTCTGTCTGTCTGTCTGTCTCTCTCTCTCTCTCTCTCTCTCTCTCTCTCTCTCTCTCTTCTCTCTCTCTCTCTCTCTCTCTCTTACACAAGCGCCTTCAAGTACATGCTCTCCTTGTCCCATCTCTTATCATGATGTTGCTCATATAATTTGATGATATGTATTGTTTCATTATTTTCATCAGCTCTTTCCTGTCTTATATTGCACATATTCTGAATGTGTTTGTCTTTAACATGATCTTTTCTATGAATGGTTCCCCCCCCCTTCCTCTCTCTCTCTCCTCTCTCTCTCTCCTCCCCTCTCTCCCCCCTCCCCCCCCCCCCCCCTCAAATTCCATCTCACTTTCCCAAATACCTTCTACGTATTTTCATGTCTCGGAAAATGATTGCATGTTGTGCCTCTCTCTCTCTCTCTCTCTCTCTCTCTCTCTCTCTCTCTCTCTCTCTCTCTCTCTCTCTCCTCTCTCTCTCTCTCTCTCTCTCTTTTGTGCGTGCATGTGTGCGTGTATGTGGTGTTCCAAATTATGTACGTACTTTGTCATATTCATTTTACTGTCTGTTTTTATACATGCTAATTTTTGTACGTTGTAGTACATTTCCATATATTCCCCCTGCTCAGCCCACCCCCCACCCCCGCTCTCTCCTTCCCCTTAATTATTGTTATTTTTACTTTTTGTTTGTTTATTATTTTTATTTTTATTTTTTCATTTCTCTTCTATTTCCATTTGATGTTCCATTATGATTGCATGACCGCTTTGTTTGCTTGTTTGCTTTCTTACATTATTTCATTTCACTGCATATTGTAGTCCCTACTCAGGGCGAGGACTGGATGTAAAAAAAGCACGCCAGTGCTTATCTATTATCCTCGTAAATAAAGAATTTTGTCTTGTCTTGTCTTGTCTTGTCTTGTCTCTCCCTCTCTCTCTCCCCTCTCTCTCCTCCCTCCCTCTCCTCTGTCTCTGTCTGTCCTGTCTGTCTGTCTGTCTGTCTCGTCTTCTTCTTCTCTCTCTCTCTCTACTACTCTATCTATCTATCTACTTCTCATCTATTTAACTGATGTAACTTATATCTCTTATTTTCATATTCGTCTCTATTCATTCCTTTTTATTACTGGTTATGTGTGAACTTATTATTTGCTCTGTATGGTGTGTTTGCCTGTGTGTCGCCTCGGTGTATTAGCATTGTGTGTGTCTTTTTCAGTGTATGTCTGTGTGCATGTGCCATTTTTGTGTGTATGTAAGTGTGTATATCCATGTGTTTGCAAACTTGTGGTGTGTGTGTGTGTGTGTGTGTGTGTGTGTGTGTGTGTGTGTGTGTGTGTGTGTGTGTGTTGTGGTGTGTGCGCGGCGTGTGTTGTGTGGTGTGGTGTGTGTGTGTGTGTGTGTGTGTGTTGTGTGTGTTTTGTGTGTGTGTGTGTGTGTGTGTGTGTGTGTGTGTTGTGTGTGTGGTGTGTGTGTGTGTGTGTGTGTGTGTGTGTATGTGCTTTTTTTTCTTTCTTTATTTCTAAGGACAGCCATGTTCATCTTTCTGAACGGAAGTGCGCACCACCCGCAAGTATATGACAGACGGGCACTCAGTTTAGAGGCCAGTCCAATCGGAAATTAAATATTAATGCGGCTTATCTTCACAGGAGACAGGTGTCGTCTTATGGTTACTGTTTATTGTCACTCTGTTGTCTCCTTTATCATTTTCTGTTCATAAATCAGTTTTTTTAATGTCCCCTCCTCTCCAAAGGTACAGTATGGGTGCCCACATGATGAGATAAACAGTTACACACTCAACCAGTGATGTCCATATTTACTGAGTTTGGTACATTGTAGTGATGAGGGTAGATTATTTACTTACTCGAAAAGAAAAAAAAATCAGGATAACATGCATTAAGTTTGAATTCATGTGAAACACTGTGGGATCTCATCTGCTTATTTCTTGCACTGACAAGCAGCAAGTGTATCATGACAATAATGGCACTCCTGTGATGTTACTGACTAGAGAAGTGCAGGGAACAGAACCAGAACTTCTACATTCTCTTTGTTGGCCTGATAAAAGCTTTGATACTGTCAGTAGTGAGAGTCTGTGGGTTATGCAGGCCTACTGTCTAAACTCATTTGTCCACCGACGTTTATCAGGATCATAATATCCTTCATATAAGTCTCACTTAGTGGAAAATGACGTGTCTGACCCCTTCCCAGTGTGCAATGGAGTGAAACAAGGATGTGCCCTGGCACTGACTTTGTTTAGCATTATGTTCACCAGAATGTCATTGTTCTCTTTACTCTCCTGTACCAATGCACCCCACTTCAGGTCAAGAAGCGCGCATTGTCACAGGTCAATGTGCCAGGTGAATGGCTGTCCAAAAGGGAAGCGTTTGCAGGAACTGGACCAGATTTTTCCGCTGCCATCACAATAAGGTATCATGCCAGTGGTTGTAGTGACATGTCAGGTGTTTCAGTGATTCACTGTATCTATAAATGAAACCAGTTTACAATCTAAGCAGAAAAAAATGTCCCCTCTTTTCAGTTAAAGTGTAGTAAGTTATAACAACAACAACCAAAAAGTTCTTTTGAACGATAATCGGTTATAGTAAACTCATCTCTCAAAAGTTTATTAGGCGGCAGTCGATATAGTAAAATCAGGCTCCACAAGTTTATTTTAAACGATAATCGGTTATAGTAAACACAGCCACAAGCAGTTTATTATAAACGATGTCACCTATAGTAAACCTCCGGTTATAGTAAACGGGTCAGTGGGTCCCAAGGGGGTTTACTATATAACCACTCAACACTTGCTAGGGATCAGCAATTAAAAACAGTGTCTGAAAAAAATCATTTTGAACTGACTTCAATAAACACGTGATCCAGCAACACAAAACAATGTGAAAGACAATCACACTGTTGCCTGCACCTTCACGCTGGAACATGCAGCATGGTGA
>JAMYXO010000243.1:7500-22500 GCA_033310375.1 Conus canariensis | reverse complement strand
CATTGTGGAAAGGATTTCTTCGTGCCTGGACAAGGAGATATCGGTCCTCTCGCTGGGTTGTGACACGTGGGTGACCTCCAGAATGTCGTCGAGTGACTGTCCCTGTTGTTTGATATCGATTCCACATACGGGAAACAACGCTCTGGGATACGCCCAAGGCTCCAGCAACCTCTCGTTGCGATGACCCTCCTAGCAGCATCCCAACTCCTCTCGCCATATCTTCTGCGGAAAGGCGTCGTCTTTGTGCTTGCTGTTCCATTGTGATGCGATAAACACTGCCCGAGAGAACTATAAAATAGGCACTCTGGCTCACCCACCTCCGCCAGCTCCAACCGGCTGAAGCCGGTTTCGCTGTTGCTCCGCCGGCTTACCCAGAGTGCCTATTTTATAGTTCTCTAATAGTAAACACTTTACAAACATACATAATGTGTAGGATTATCTGTTTTTAACACTAATTTAGAAAACTTTTGAGACTTTAGTTTTTGCTTAATCCTTCGTTTTTCTTGATCGTTTTCAATAACATCATTTTCACGCATACATTCATCAAATGCGTCTCTGTCTTTCATGTGAAATAAAACCACTGTCTTTAATTGTTCTCTAAAGTCTTTTAAAACTGAGTTATATTTTTGACATAGAATCCACACACTTATCCCAGCATGTCTTCCACTGAAAGCTAGTTTTGATAAAGTGTTTCTCTTTTTAACTATGTCTCTTTCTGCTGAACAGTCATCTATAATAAATAGTGTCTGCGTTCCTTCAAACAATTTATAAAAGTGTTTCTAAGCACTCGCTAAGTTTATTGCTAGGATCAACTAAATAGATTTCATCATCCGTCCATATAAACCTTCTGTCGTGATATGCTTTGTTCCATTTGAGTGTTGGACAGAAAATTACAATATGATCAAAATTATAACGATAAACTGTTTGTAATAGGTTGAGGATAAATATTGTTTTTCCACAACCAGTCTGTCCACAAATCAATGAACAATGAGGGGTTTTTGTCATAAAGTTTAACATCGGCATTGACACCAAAGTTGTCTGCTCCATAGTTTTAAAACAGAATTTAATCTAATCCAGTTATTGTTTTTATCATACTCTCTGTCAAAACTTGTTCAGTATAATAAAACCCTATAAGGCCCAAATGTGTAAGATTAATCCAGTTCAGTTCTGTAAGATCGTTTCTATTTAAACTAATATCAATTTTGTTGCTTGTTGTTATGACCTTAATATCCTCGCCATTGTAAAGAACAACGACAGTAACTTTAAGTTTGTCAACGTCTAAGTTTTGCCAGCTAATAAGAATTCCTTTCATAAGATTGTCACTGACGCCCAGAGCTCCATTTCTCGCCTCATCTTTTAAGACAGAAATTTTAAATATCATTGTGAACGTGTCTCCTAATTTTGTGCGTGGAATGAACTGTAATTTTGTAGAAGCTTTCTTTAAAACCGATTCTCTTCTGTGGAGGATGTACTGTTTGTCCCCAAACGGCTTTATTTCGATCTCTTTCCGACTGTTGTCCTCTGGCATAAGACTTACATGTAAAGGGCCAGAGTTCAATGCTTTTCTGAAACTTTTTTGACGGTCAAAAAATGTAAATGGGCTTAAGAATTCAAATTTTATGTCTCATTCTAAATATGGTTCTAAGTGCCATTTGTTGTCAGTTTTTCGAACTATTTTATATTCATACTGACCCGCATTATTTGCTTCTACATTGCGTAGTTGTTCTAGTTTAGGAAACCTTTTGTTGTCGTCAACCTCTTTGCGCTTATAATAACCATCTTTAGTGTACTCAAAACCATACAAAGTGCCTATCTCACCGTTTTGTTCAAAGTCCTCAACGTCTGCAAGGTCTTTTAATTCTAAAGTTACACACCTCTCAGGCGCTAATGTGACCCCCGAATCGTCTGGCCCACGTGACATTTTTTAAAACAACGTATTATTTTATTTCTAAAACAATGTGCAGGTTATCACATTTCACGACTTTCCCTGTTTTATCTGTGATCTTTATATTAAATGATCTGACCCTCCCACAAGCTAATCTTTTAAACTGTAAATTAGGAAATTGTATAATTTCATAATCGCAATATGCAGCTTTCCCTGATGGAAGAGCTCTTAAAACAGTTGAGGGCCTTCCATCATATAAGTTTTCATCAGTGCTCAGCTCGTCCAAATGAACATAGAGTAATGAATGTAATGCAAGATTGAGCGGATATTCTCCCTCATAAGTAGTTTTGTCTGATGTAACTCTAAAACCATGATTGTCAGTTGCAAAGCCTAACATTTTAGCTAGCTCTACATCAAAAAGGTAATGGTCTACTTCTTCTTCAGGTTTGAATGTCAACATTATTTTCAAATTTGCATTGTTAAGTTTGAGAGTAATGTCGAAGTTACTCATTGCTTCTTTTAGCGAGCAAAACCCGTAATAACCATCAGGTATGGTTAACTGGCTAACTAAGTTTCCTCTATTATCAAATTTTTTAATCTTATTATTCTCCTTGGATTCAGTTATATTAAACCATACGACTTTGTAAAAAATTTCATGGAGTGCGACCCTTTGGGTTCCGCAGTTATTATCAATAGCATATTCTAAAAACGAAGGACTGTCTTGAGTTGTTATTGTTACAAACATTTTTAAAACAAATTTAAAAATGAGTGCATTCAAATATACTAATGCAAAATATTCTGTTGGACCGCACTACAGTCCTAAAGATATAACAACTGATACCCTCGACATTTCTGTGACTCAGACTGACGCCTTTCAAGTAAAGGTTATGTACTCCATTGGATCGTTATCTTAACCCTCCTATCAAAAACGACTACATCCCGAAAGTGTGGTTCAGTCATCCGATGCAGTTTTATCAGAACCAGTTAAACTTTGCTGTGTTTTGTGCATCAACTGGGTGTGGAGTGTCGTATGCTGATCATTTAAATCATCCTGATCCTTTGGTGAGGTCAGTGTATAGATTTCATTTTTATTACACCTTCAGACGTATTTTATCTGAACTGCAAGCGCCATTACCAAATGACAAAACGTTTAATCCATTCAGCAACAGAATAGATTACAAGGCTTTTGAAAGGATCTGTAACGAATTTGATATTGACCCAAAGACAGACTTTAGACAAAAGTTGGATCTTAATCATGGTTTAGGCACTCTTTATTATTGGGGCGTGCATAGAAAGTATAACTATGATTGGAATCCTCCTTACACATCTTTCTCTTCAGGCACAACTGTTCACCTCGGGTCCATAGAGCAAGAGCATAAAACAGCATGGACAACATTTATTTTGGATACTTCTAAGGGTCTAACAAAAGCGGGAATAGAACGAATAAACGACTCTATTCGTACTTATGTTTGGTGTTTGCTAGGTTCGCAAGCACAAACGAGATCAAACATAATTGATCCTTCTACTGGCTTTGACGCCCAAAAACAATATTTAGCAAATTTAGAGGATTCTATTAATTCTGCAATTGATTTGCCTTCAAGTATTAAAAGGTACCAAAATGTTTTGCAATACGCAAGATCGAAAGTAGACTTTGCTGTTGGCACTGGTTTATACATGCTGCCTTCTGACCTCAGACTTCAGATAGGAACAATAATAAACTATAATAATGAAATCCTTGTGGCTGGCAATGAAGAGAAGGTCGGAAAAAACGACATAAATTCTAAGCCAGCAATAGCAATAAAAAAAGAAGTCCCAATCCCCGTGGCCCCCTCAAAACCCCATCCAATCCCCAAGGCCCAAAGCCCAAAGGCCATTGAAGACGCGGACTTTGTTCGTGATGACCATGAATATGAAAAGACGGCACTTGTTATTGGATTAACTGCCCTAGGATTACTTGGTCTTTATCTTACTATAAAGTAACCCAACTATTAAGACAACTAATGACCATAAGTGCTCGGCCATAAAGCCAACTACTTTGCTTGCAGTAGACAAAAGCCAGCTAACGATCCCCCCTATTATACCAGGCAAAGAATCTATTGCTTTACTGGCTAATTTTTTAGTAAGTTTGCAAGGTGATCGAGTTGTTTTTTTATCCATGATTTATCTGACGACGGAGTTGGTGGTCCTGGTGGCACTGCTCCCCCACCACCGCCGCCTGTAATAGCCAACACCAGTGTACTTATTGCAAATCCTAAGGCTGTTATAACACTTGCTAATGTGACACCTTGCTCTCTAAACAGTGTTCTTATTCGTTCTGCTAGTGTTGTGTCTTCATATAAAATTCTTTGGATAGTTTCTCTTATTCTGCTCACTTGAGTTCGTAATTGTTTTCGGTTAGTAGACAACACTTCTAGTCTTGCTGATCTCTCTTGTTCAAGATCTTTTAGTCTTTGTGTTATTCTTTCTTTAACACCAGGTCCTAAGTTGTGGTCATCAGCCTCAACTAGTTTTTCTTTTTCTCTTTTTATATGCTCATCTAGTTCACCCAGTTTTGCTAAATTGTTTGTTAATTCGCCTCTGATGCTTCTTAAAGCATGATCAAGGGCTGTTATTTCTCTCATAGGTAGCGGCGGATCGTGCATAGTTTTTAATGCTGTTTCTTCTGAAAAACTGGTTTCTGCTTGTAATATTTCGTCTGCTGTTGGGCTTAAATCTTTAAGTTCCATGTTTTGTATTTGGTTTTCTGTTGGAGTTCTTGTAGTGTGTTTTGAAGTTTAGCAACTGCCTCACTGTCTAATCTTCGCGGTTTAGCAATGCCAAGGCAATTTTGATCGCTCACACTGAGCTTTGTCTAATTGTAGTCTTTGCTAAAAACTTTGATGGGTCTGGTTTAGATGTAAGCTGAACAAGTTCACCTTTATCATTTTTAAAAAACAAGTGATCATTTTTTGTTTCAAAATCATTAGGGTCTATAAATTCGGGAGGTTCTTGGCCTAAACTTGATAAAATGATTTGACCTTACTTTCTGTTAATTCACGCCGCAATGATTGTAATGGATGTGTCAAAGGAGTCATTTCACTCATGTCGTCTCCAGGATCAAAAACATCATAATCTTCAATGCCTGCCATGTTTTTAAATAATTAACTTTTTATTTTGTTTTATAAAAAAATGTCACAAGCATATGGCTCGATTCTTGACCCGCATAGAAGACTGAAAGAGCCCTTTGGCGTGAAGGGAAATAAACAGAATATTATTGTTCCAAATAATCCATCTACTATTGATTCAGATCAAATTCTTACTGTTAAATTTCCAGACCTAGGAGCAGATGAAGTGATTGTGCCGGGATCTGCATGGCTTACTTTCAAAATAGAACTTGATTCAGCAACAGACGAAAACAGGACAGTAGTTCAGAATCTGGGACGGGCAATCGTTAAGAAAATTTCTATAAAACTTGAGGGGCAAGAAATATTTTCTTTACACAATGCAGACATATTTCTAATCTATTCTGATCTATGGCTAACCGATAATGAAAGGGCCGATCTTGCGTTTCAAGGAATCGAAAATAACGAAGCACTAAAACACAGAATAGACGCCGAAGATGCTAAAGCCGGCAACAAGTATGAAGCTGTAAGTTTTGCTTATGGAAATCGCTTTTCTATACCCTTAGATTTTGAGTTGTTAAAAGCGCATGCGCCATACTTTCAAGGAGCATTAAAAGACAGATTGTCATATGAACTAACTTTTAATGAATACAAACGTGTCATTAAATCTACAGACTCTAACGCAAAGTACAGCATTTTCGACATCTCGTTAGAGTTTGACATTGTTAGCAACCCTAACTTAGCAAGGCTGATTGAGCAACAATATCAGTCAAAATTAGCAATATATTACGAAAGAGTGATTCATCATACTAAATATCCTAAAAGCAGGGCAGACACTATATGGAACTTTAGTTTTAGTGCCACAGCAAGATCCCTTAAAGGTATTTTATTGCTGTGTGAAGATGAAGAACCATTCAAAAGACAAAGTGAAAAGTTTATCAATCCTAAAATAACGAAAGTACAATGTTCAATTGAGGGTAGTCCTAACCAAGTCTACGGTAGCGGGCTTAAACCTTATCATCATTTTGATGAAATAAGAAAATTGTTTGGAGGCGGGAGGTGTAGAAATCCAACAGTAGACCTTGTGTCTAAAGATCTACACCTTCACAGTGTTAGACTTGATGAATATTTAACAACGAAATACGGTTTATGGATTGACCTAAGGTCAACAGAAGATAATCAGTTGCATGGGAGTGGGAGAACAGTTAAAGACGTAATAAACATTCAAATTGATAAAGAAAAAGAGAGTGATAAACCACTTAATGTACATTTGTTTTTAATATATGATGCGCAGCTGAATATTCAAGATAACAGATTAAAAGATATCCAATACTAAATTATTTTTATTTTAAAAAAGCATGTCTGTTACGACTTATCCAAAAGTGCCCAAAGAAGAGATAGTAGGCAACTCTGTTGCTGTAGACATAAAAACTTTCAGATTAACAAACATAACACAAATGCAAACCCAACTAGAGCAGGACCTTTCAAAATACAGTAAAACCAAACGAAGGTATTCTGCTGTCTTTAATGCTATTACATATGTTAATACTGGAGCATCGGCGGTTAGTGCTTTAACAGCAGGAACAAGTGTAGGTCTCTTAGCAACAGGCGTAGGTGCACCGGTAGCTATACCTCTAGGTGGTGTGTCTTTAACTCTTGGCCTGTGTTCATTGGCTGTAAGTGCTGTCAGCAAAAAACTAAAAGCTAAACTCCAAAAGCACACAGCTATGGTTCAACTAATAACAGCTAAACTTAGTTCCTTCAAACTGATCATTGATAAAGCACTTGCCGACTCGAACATCACGGATGAAGAATTTAGTCGCCTACAGGCTGATTTTGAGGACTACAAAAGACAAAAGTTTGATCTTCAAAGAAAGGCAAGGGCAACTTTTTCTCAACAGCCAGACACCGACCAGATAAAAAAAGGAATGTTTAAAAAAAGTAAACGAAACATTAAACTCTGTTCTAAACAGCTCACATTAACAACCCCAAAGGGCGTTTATACTTTAGTTTACGAGTCCAAGCACAAAAAGACCGTTGATATTGATTCTGATTAAGTATTTTTTTTTTAATTTAAATAAATATTTTGAGTTAGAAAAGAAACTCAGCATGGATAAGATATATGAAGGTTCAGATGAATTGTTTGAAGCAATGCTCGAGGAAGAGCGTTTGTCAAGAGCACTAAATGAGATTGATTTAGAAGTTATTAATCCAAAAAACGTGCGGGAAAGCGTTGTACACGCTATTTCTCAAGTTCCAAGTAAACTAACAATAAACCCTCCAGTTAAAGTAAGGTTAGTTGTTTTAATCGACTATATAACAATAAATGAAGAAAATCTAGAAGTCTGGGTCTCGACTAAACAACAGACTATTCTTTCTCATAATGACTTAACACCTGGTTGGGCAGATCAGCTGCTTACACAGTTTGATGTGGCCGCTGAAGAAGCCAAAATGAGAGGCTCTGGTTGGTCAGAGGGTGAAGTCCTAGACATCAGATTAAAACAGGCTAAGTATGAGCCGATTGTTGGCAAGGCTTACATTCCACTACCTCCATCATTAGTTGCAAAACGAGCAGTTCTAAACATAAAGAATTCAGACAACAAATGTTTTATGTGGTGCGTTCTTGCTAGGCTGCATGTATTCCGCAAAAACGCAGAGAGAGTGTCTAACTATGAACCTTACATCAATGATCTTAACTTTAGAGGAATATCCTTTCCTGTTAGTGTAAATCAGATTGATCAGTTTGAAGAACAAAACAAACCAATAACTGTTAATATCTACATATGGGATGAGGAAACAAATCTACAGCCGATTAAAGTGTCTAAGAACAGTCCAACGATTGGCGAACCAGACAAAAATCATGTTGACTTACTACTGATGTTTTCACCAACAGGGCTACCACATTACACATTGATACGCACAATGAGTAGATTACTAGTGCATACTACAAAACAACATAGCAAACAAGAATTCTGTAGAAAATGTTTAACAAGAATTCCATCTGTTAAAGCAGCAAGCGAACATGTAAAACATTGTATTAGCCCAGTTGACTGTGATACAGAACTAATTACGCCCGGAGAAGGCAGTAAAGTTAGTTTTAAGAACTGGAAACGGTTGCAAACTAGTCCATATGTTGTTTACGCAGACTTCGAATCACTCATTGTTCCTTATGAAGGACCAACCCCACAGAAACTTCCTAAAACAGTCTTAATGAGTAATCATCAGATTTGCTCATTTGCCTTCATCATTGTTAGGTCGGATGGCGCCCATTCAAAGCCAGAATTATACAGAGGACCAAATGCTGCAAAATACTTCTTAAAACGCATGCAGCAAGTGCGTAATGCCTGTTCTAATAATCTAAACTTATCTGAAATCATAATGACGCCTGAAGACCAACAACAGTATGACTCAGCCACTCACTGTTGGATTTGTGGGGCGGCCTTGGTTGCCACCGCAGAGAATCCAACAGTAAGAGACCATGATCACATTAGTGGAAAGTTTAGAGGAGCAGCACATAACAAATGCAATCTTCCACTAAAGTTTGAACCAAAGACATGGAAGCTGCCTATATTCTTTCACAACTTGCGAGGTTACGACTCTCACCTTATAATGCAAGCAGTAACCAGCGACTTCAGGGTGTCATGCATTGCACAGTCATCAGAAAAGTACATGTTTTCACTTTAAATAACATGTCTTTCTACGACTCTATGCAACACCTGATGGGGAGTTTAGAGTCACTGGCTATGTCCTTAAAGTCCTGCCCAATACCAGAGGAATATTTTGACCCAACTCTTGTTAGAAAGGGCGTTTACCCTTATGAGTACATGAACAGTTGGCAAAGGTTTGACGAAGATACACTTCCGCCTAAAGGCGCGTTCTTTTCTAGTCTCAGAGGAAAGGACATCAGTGATTCTGATTACCAGCATGCTCAAGATGCGTGGCAGAAGTTAGAGTGTAAAACGATGGGAGACTATCATGATTCCTATTTAATGGCGGATACCTGTTTGTTGGCGGACGTCTTTGAAAATTATAGGAAGACCTGCATGAAACATTACAGCCTGGATCCCGCGCATTACATTTCTGCGCCCGGGATGAGCTGGGACGCTTTCTTAAAATTTACTGGAGTACAAATTGATTTATTGTCTAACCTGCCAATGCTTCAGATGATTGAAAACGGATTGCGTGGGGGAATCAGTATGGCGTTGCACCATTACTGTAAAGCAAACAACAAATACTTGAACGACTATGATCCAAGTAAAAGGTCTAACTATCTCATGTATTTAGATGCAAACAATCTGTATGGATGGGCAATGGCGCAATCACTTCCATTACGCAACTTTAAAATGTACACAGACGGTGATACGGATAATATTCAAAAAGCATTAAAGTGGTTGGGCAGTTTGACGCCAGATCAACAGTGTGGATACATTCTAGAAGTTGACTTAGAATATCCTCAGAAACTCCATGACCTGCATAATGACTATCCATTAGCAGCAGAAAGTCTAAAGATGGCAAAAACAGAACCACCTAAACTTGTGCCTAATCTTCGAGGCAAAAAAAATTATGTCTGCCATTACAGGCTTCTACAATTTTATTTAAGACATGGTTTGAAGTTGACAGCTGTTCATCGTATAATTGCTTTTGATCAAGAACAGTTCATGAAACCATACATAATGAAGAACACTGATCTCAGAACTAAATCCACAGATGCTTCAGAAAAAGACTTTTTCAAGTTGATGAACAACAGCTGTTTTGGAAAGACTATGGAGAATCCGCACAAGCGTAAAGATGTTAGATTGGTCACCAGAGAGAACGATGCAATTAAGTTGACTTCAAAACCTAATTATCAGGACTTCAGAAGATTTCATGATCAGCTTTTTGGCATAATGATGAAAAAAAAGAAAGTCAAATTGGACAAGCCCGTTTTTATTGGGTTTACTGTTTTAGAGCTGTCGAAGCTTTTGATGTTAGAATTTCTTTATGACTACTTTAAGCCCTTATATCCAGAGTCCAGAGTTCTGTACACAGATACAGATTCATTTGTAATCGACATCCCTACTGAAGATTTTTACAAAGACATGGAATTAGAAGTAGCAAAAGAGCATGCAGGATGGTACGACACATCTGATTACCCTAAAGATTCGCCTTTGCATTCAGATATTAATAAGAAGGTTTTAGGTAAGATGAAGGATGAATTATCTGGAGGTGTGATCAAGGAGTTTATTGGTTTAAGGTAAAAAATGTACAGTCTTGCTAGCCAAACAAAAACTGTTAAAAAAGCAAAGGGAATATCTTGCAGTGTTGTGCAGTCAAACATATCACATGACAACTACAAAGAAGCATTGTTTGGCAATAAGACTTTTCATCATGACAACGTAAAACTACGATCTAATCTACATGAGATCAACACAACTGTTGTAACAAAGAAGTCATTAGATAGAACAAACACAAAACGTGTGTTTGTTAATCCAGAGTTTTCATATGCAATCGGGCATTGGAAAACAGCATAATTACATACCTTCTTCATCCGCGGGTTTATTTTTTCCTCAAATTTATCTAGAAGCTCAATCATATCAATATCCAATTCAGACAAAATTTTTCTCATGTTTGCTTGATGTGCACGAATTTTTTATATTTTTTCAAGATATTCTTTATCCGTTATTCTGATAATCAAAATTTGGGATCGTAGGCGATCAGGATGCGTTGCCGTGTGCCGATAAATCACATAATTGTTTCCTTAATAGCTGAACACGTATCATATGATTCTTGTATTAATTTTAAGGTCTCTTTTTTTATCATCATTTTAGTTTCATGTAAGATTTCTTCCTTTTGAGCTTCCATTTTAAACTCAAATATATTTACGTAAATTAATTAAACGGAACTGTGTCTGGCGGGATTATTTGCAGTTCTTCTTTCACAAAAGATCTTTGAGGGGCTGGTCGTTTTGTTGTGTCAGTTTCTCGTAAATAATACACGGGCGGATTCATCTTTACAATTCCTTTTATTTCATATGAGTCAACACTCCAAACTGGATCGGTTGCCCTGATGCGGGTGTCCCCTTCTGCTTCTCCCGGTAAATAAAGGTACCTTACTTTCAAACCAAATGGTAATAGTTTGCTTGATGAACTGGCGTCTCCTTCAACAACATTTATTTTTTGTTTTTTTGATTGCTTGTACTGGTTTTAGACCTTTAAATTCTTCATTATTCATTGCACGTAGAACTGAGGGCAGTCTTCTAAAACCCATTCTGTGTTGTGAGAATTGTCAATCAGCTCTCTGTGATACTGGTAGGAAAAAAGCCTTTCAGATAACTGTTTGTTAAAGTTTTCAACCAAACCCTGTGATCTGTGAACTCCTGGAATGCCTCTTTTAATGGTAACTCTATGTTTTAACAATAATTGATTCACTTGACCTTTAAATTCTTTTCCGTCATCGACTTGAATCATGCGAGGATAAGTTAAGGGTCCTCGTTGGTATATCAGCTGTATGGCAACAGCAACAGCAGAAGCACTCTTTTGTGTTAATGGTTCCGCATCTTTGTATCTTGAAGCTATATCAATGACTGTAAGTGCGTACTTAAATCTTTTTCGTCTAATCGTATCATGGGGTAAATATAGAAGATCCATTTGATGGGTGTCGTTCGGTATTGTGTTGACAAAGTGTGGTCTTTGTATTCGTTTAGGCGCTGGTAAATAAATTTGCCAAATCGCTTGTTTAGATAACCATTCTTTTGCTGTTTGTTCACTGACTCCCGCTGCTTGGCTAAGCTTTTTAATTGCTGTTATTCCCTTCCAATATCCTTTTGGAGAATAATAGATTTTGTACATTTTTATTCAGCCAATACTTTGTGCAACAAAATACACAGCGGTCATGCCAAAGACAATAAACAATATTTCTTGCATCTTTTGTTTTTCTGATGGTTGATAAAAGTCGCTAAATTTTGGTGGACGCAATGTTTCAACTTGTTTGCCTGTCACTAGAAAATATTCTTTTATTGCCTGGTCAACATCTTTAAATGTGTAAGCTGCATGTCCCTGTTGTTTAAGTCTGTCGTTAATAAAATCTAACTGCTCCATTCTTTGCTTTTCATAGGTGTCTTGTGCAGCAGCTAGTTGCTCCATAGCTCTGTTATGTCTTTTTCTCTCATTGTTATTTTGTAGTTTACTAAATGCGTAATTACTTCCGCTAAAAGCAAGCGCATTAACCACAGCGCCACCAATCATCATTACGAGTGAAGCCATTTTTATAAATGTATTTTTTTTAATTTTACATATTGATACTGTCTGGAATTATTCCTTGCTTAACTAGAAAATCTTTCGTAGCAAATGAAGCTGTAATAACAGCTATCAGCTTTGCTGAGTCTTCAAAGTCTAGTTTGCCAAGATCTGCTGGTTTTATTTTTAACAAGTTTTTACCAAGCATTGTGTATCCTACACTTAGGCCTCCAATAACAGCAGAATGGTATACGAGGTTAGTAATAGTTTTTTCGGTGCTCATTTTTAAAAAATAAAAATAATATTTATTCATTAATAAAACATGAACTGCGATGATTTACTTCCTGAACTTACAAATGATCAAGTTGATGACCAAGCTATTATGCGTCAAAAGGAAAGGCTGTATTCTTTGGCGGCGTGTGGAAAAACAAAACAGTACCTTGGAAATGAATTCAGCATAGAACAGATTCAACAGATGTCGACGCAAGACATTGTAAAGTATCACAACAGGTATGAAGCGCAACTGGGGTCAAGAATGGTAAAAAGTGTTGGGAAAAAACGGTTCTTAGTTTGTACACTAAACTAGTTAGTAGATTTGCTCCCATTGATTCTGAACAAGATTTTATGTATGATTTAACGCAGGATCCAGTTTTAACAAAGTCATTAGAGTCTCTAGGATGTGATCTATATTACAGATTTGGAACATTGTTATCGCCATTAATCATGGGATTAATTACTTTTAATCATATAGATTTTGTTTCCCTTCAAAATGACCGAGCCAGAAAATCAGCAGAATCAGAAAACATTGAATCAGGTGGAGAAAGTGACCAGTAAAAAGCCTCCTCATCCTGGGCGTGTTGCAGCAGGAAAAAAATTAGCAGAGTGGAACAAACAAAAAAAATTAATGTTCCAAGCACAGAATATAACTCATAATGAAAACATAACATCGCCAACACCAACAGTTGTTTCAATGCCAGCTGTAAATACACAAGAACAAGTTGATTCAAGACCTACAACACCAAAGTCGTCATGGAATATTGAATTTAAAACAGTTGCCATTTTTGGCGTCATTGCTGCTGGGGGTGGTTATTACAGTTATAAAATATATAAACAACGCCAGCAAAAACCAAAGCAGTCCAAAAAATCTCAGCCACTAAATACAGAAGCCGAACAAAAAAGCATGCCAGAACTGCCAACAACAAAATCTCATTTTGATCCATTTGATATGCAATAATATGTTAAGAACTTAATAAATAATTATAAGTGACTTGAATAAGAACTTGATAACGACTTGATGCGACTTGATAAAACTTAAATAAGAACTTGATAAGAACTTAATAAGAACTTAATGACGACTTGATAAAAACTTAATGACGACTTGATGACGACTTGTTAAGAACTTGAATAAGTACTTGAATAAGTACTTGAATAAGAACTTGTTAAGAACTTTATGATGACTTGTTAAAAACTTGATGTTGACTTGTTAAGAACTTGAATAAAAACTTGTTAAGAACTTAAATAAGAACTTGAAAAAAGAAAAGTGATGCCGACTTGAATAAGAACCTAGAACGACTTAATGACGATTTTTTTTCACAATTAATTGTTACATTCTTTTCCGGGGAGACAACTCCCTTCTGCCTTTATGTAGTATCTAGGTCAGACATGTCTGGCCCCGGCTTACTCAACTGCACAATAGCCGAGTCGAAGCGCCGCACTGTTTGCTAGTTTCGTGTCAAGTTACACATAGGGCGTCAGGCCGCCACGCGGCATTGTATAAATTTAGACGGCGTCGTCAGTACAGGCGTTAGACGTCATTGTATAAATTTAGGCGGCTAAATTTCTAAACATATCAAAACATGTTTCTTACTTCCCCCAATCACAAGACTAGATAGAATCAGCTGATTAGTAACAGTGACGACATTTCCGCCCAGCACTTGTGTTGTTAGCAACTAAACCTAGCTGTCTTGTCATTTGCGGGTGTGCAGTGCGTCGTGTTTTCAGTTAGAAAGTGTTTTTGTTATGTCGCAAGACAGTATCTCTTCTGAATTAGAGATAGAACTTCTTGAATCACAACCGTTCATCAAGAATTGCTATTTCATTGAAGTCTACTCCATGAGAAAAGAACTAAAAGCAATGTTTTCATATAGTGAGGAGATAAGGCAGTATTGGGTCCACTCCCATTCAACTACCAATGCAGCTTGAAACACGATCTTCCAAGAGCCACAGCAGAGAACTGCCGCGGTCTAGCTAGACCGCGTGAAATGAATATTAAACAGGCACACGTCACAGCCTATAGCAAAAAGCCACGCTTTAACGGCCGCGGTCTAGGGGACCGTCGCTTTGTCACGTCCTATTCAACAGGCTGCCTATTCAGGCGGCCGCCGGGTGTACTTTATACAATTGTCTTGTTTGTTGAATCAAGCTTTTAATAAGTGCACTTGGTGGCTGCTTTAGAATAATCTTCAACAACGTGCCACGATTCTACGCTTGTGTGAACACACATCCCACCCCTTTCAGACACTCCCTATTCAGATAGCTTTCAATAGCCAGTCATTCCTCACAATAGAATGAAATCCCAACTTGGTTGACAAATAGCCCTCCTAAGAATAAAGGCATGGTTAACCAAGTCCCCATTGTTTTGTTTGTTTACTTCTTAACGGTCCAGTGACAGAGAACTATAAAACAGATAATCCTACACATTATGTATGTTTGATGTTTGATGAATGTATGCGTGAAAATGATGTTATTGAAAACGATCAAGAAAAACGAAGGATTAAGCAAAAACTAAAGTCTCAAAAGT
>JAMYXO010000243.1:0-2500 GCA_033310375.1 Conus canariensis | reverse complement strand
AATTTCAATTTTCTAAGAAGAAGGTTATGGTCTATCACATCAAATGCTTTTTTTGAAATCGATAAATTTAGGACACCACAATATCTGTTGTTGTTAATGCTATTTAGCCAGTCATCAACTAAGTTGATTAGGGCTGTGTGGCATGAATGGTTGTGTCGAAACCCGGACTGTCTTGGATGAAGCAAATGATATGTATTAAGGTGGTTTAAATGTGGTTTGTTCATGTGTTTTTCCAAAGGTTTGGAAACAGAGGAAAATGATTGAGATTGGTCTGTAGTTTGCAGGGTCTGAGTTGTCACCTGCCTTGTAGATAGGAAGGACTTTGTTTTTTTCGAAACTATCGGGAAAATGATTTTTGTCTATGCATAAATTGGAGAGTATGTTAATGTATCTGTAATTGCTGGACTGATAGTTTGAGGATTTTGCCGTCTAGGCCATCTACCCCGCAGGTACCTGACTGTTTTAGGTGCGTTAGGTAGTGATAAACTTCAAAGACTGTTATTGGTGGGAATAGAAGTTCGGGACGTGATGTTTTTATCTTGGCAATATTGTTTCAGTTTCTGAAGATCGTTTGATTTGGAAGAATCTGTCGTGACAATTTTATTAGCTATAGTGCAAAAGTGTGTCTTTAGCTGTTCGACAGAGATGTCTTTAATTACAGTTGATTTTGAAGAAGGTTTGATTGTTTTTTAAGCTCGTTAAATAGCTCTCCATACCAAATTTGGTTTGGTTTGATGATATTAGTTCTCGATAATATTTCGTGTTTTTCTCTTGCGTTTCTGGAATTTATTGCATTTCTCGGTTTTCTAGATTCTCTTCATAGCCATGTTGTTTAAGCAGATCTCTAAGGTAACCTGCCTCCTGTAACTCTTTAGTGTACCAATTTCCGGTTTAGGATCATGCCGTACTCTAATCGTTTGTCGAGGGGCGTGGTTTATTATATATCTCTGTAAATGTTTTGATTTCCAAAAATTCAACAGCAAGATCTGGATCAGTTATGTGGAAAACTGAAGAGAGATTTGAGTTAAGTAAGTCATGCAGAAAGTCTTGGTTGTAAAAGTTTGTAAAGCAACGGTACGTTATTGTCTTGTGCCCCTTTGGGATTTTTACTCCTTTTTTTGGGTCATGTGACACAAATTACGTAATGGTCACTACAGTTTAGAACAGGGACGCAGGCTTCTGCTATGTTACAAAAAAGGTAAACAATGTTCAAAGAAAAGGGTAATGAGCATTGGTCTATGATAATGACTCGTATAGTCTCTCAATACGAGCACGCATCACACCCAATGTCAGCACATTTTTGTTCTGTCCTTTTTAAACACTGAGTGGCAGCACTTCGATGTCGACGCACCAGTTTTTGTTTGTAACAACACTCCAGTGTCAGCACATTTTGCCCTGTCTTTTTAACCACTGAGTGGGCAGCACTTCGATGTCGACCGCACCAGTTTTTGTTTTGTATACAACACTCCCAGTGTCAGCACATTTTGCCCTTTCTTTTAACCACTGAGTGGAAACACTTTCAATGTCGGGGCGCACCAGTTTTTGGGGTTTTTATACCAACACTCCCGTGTCAGCACATTTTGCCCTGTTTTTTAACCACGAGTGGCAGCACTTCCCATGTCGAAGCCACCAGTTTTTGTTTGTGTACAACACCAAAAAAACGCCTCCTTGAGATCAGGGGAATAACTCGTTTTTAATATATGCCAAACACCTCTGAAAGGCCCCCGACAGACTGCAAACAGGCCAACAAGGAAACGAACAAAAAACAAACAAAAAAACACATAATTTACCCAAAAAACCCCACACAACCCCCGCGGGGGTGGGCCACGCCCGGGGCACACAAAAACACTTCCCAAAAACCACACCCGGCCCCTACCCCACGCGCGCCCCCTCGCGGGCCACGGGGGGGACGCCCCACGGCGGCACGCAAGCAGCACGCACGCCCACGCACGAGCAACCAAAACAAAACCCCAAACCCAAAACACACACACACACAACACACACACACACACAACCACACGTGTGGGGGCCCCACCCCACGAAAAGTAGAAAACTATTACATTTTTGCGCTCCACAACAATTAGAATTTTGCGGTACATACAAAACCCATGGATATGAAAATTAAAAAGCATATCGCATACATACATATGTGGGTATGAAGTGGATACAAACATATGCACGCCTCACACCATTAGATTCGGGAAAACATACATAGCACATGGATGATGAAATAGCAAAATTTTCGCAACCAAAATACCTTGTGAAATGAAGGGATATAAACAAATCACAGAAAGGTGATTTAGCATGATAAATGAATTAAGGATGCATACAGGCAACCCTGTTAATTCAATTCAATGAGGACAAAGGGGAAAAGGAAGCTGGTTGGTGTTGCCGGGGAAAAGGAACTGAGCGTCATTGTGTTTTAGCAACTAAAAAACAAAGGGATGTAGTGGGCTAGAAGGGTTTTACTGACTGCTGTGGGTTTTGTGTGATGATGGGG